>JAAGAY010013455.1:52246-78878 GCA_011801015.1 Ardeotis arabs | reverse complement strand
CAGGGCCTCTGGCTGGTCCAAGAACTGTTCCATAAGGGGACCATCCACTGGGCAAGGACACCAAAACACCTCACAGCACTGCTGTCCCAGAGCCCTGCCAGTTTGGGAACCTGGCACAGTCACTAAGATTTGGAAATGGGCCACCATCTCACACCAGGAGAAGAAAGTCCTCCCCTCAGGTGACAAAATCGCCAGGGTCCTCTGGGGTCTCTCCTCTCCCACCAATTGCAATGGACTGGCCAGATTGTCACAACTGCCATGAGACCAGACAAGCACTGCCCACTTCCAAAAAAAGCTGGTTTGGCTTAACTAGTAGCATCAAACCACTTCCAGAAAAGATGTCCCCAGGACAGGACGAGAGGCAGGGTTGGCTCCCAGCTCCTGCCTGCCGCAAGCCACCCTTTGCGGGGACCACCTGTTCCCATTTCCAGAAGAGAAGTGCCACCTTCGCCGACAGCTCCGTCAGACAGAGCTGCCCCTGCCCACATGGGCCAGAAGACCAGGCACCGAGCAGAACATCCTTCTCATCTCAGATGGCACCACCACCTTCCCAGGCACAAAACTACGAAGGGAAGTGGACCTCAACCGTAGCTACCGGCAGAAGGGAAGAGGGACAACCCGGGAGAAGGGAATGCTGTTGCTAACAGCCCTCAGGAAGGCAGCCTGCTGAGGTGAACCACATGCTGCCTGAGATGGCCTCACCACCTGGAAGGGCCAGAGCCGTGCTGCCAGCACTCATGGGCAGCAGCTGCAGGCAGCACCTCTCGGCACCCAAACCCAGGCTTTGGTAGGACAGAGCAGTGCACGGGCTCCCAGGGGCCCGTCCTGGCCAAGCACTTGAGATGCAAACGCCAGGCCCGCTCTTCCCACAAGCGGAACTGAGAAGAAGAATAAATCCCTCTGTCCCAGCGTGTCTTGCCTGCGTACACCAACACCTAGCTGCGGTACAAGGCAAACAAAAGCTCCTAACTGTATTCCTTGTCTGGCTTCCTTCCATCTCATCTCCATGTTAAATCCCGTGTTCCCAAACCCTTCCTTGAGATCCCTTTCCCTGTGCCAGTTCCTGCTTTCTTACTTGCAAAGGCAAGCAAGAAACCTTGGCGAGAACCCCGTACCCTCAGGTGGAAGAAGACAGAACGTGGCACTACTCCGTGAAGACCCTACCGCTCTCAGGTTCGTCCTCCCTGACAGCGTGCAGCTGCCCATCTCCTCCCAGAGCTGCCGCGCTGGGTACCGCAGTGCCAGGAGCAGAGCGCACCTCCCAGCAGCGAGGCCACCATCACCCAGCCCCACCAGCGGCTCCGGCACCTCCGCAGCCCGGACCTGGAGAGCAGCGCCCAGCAGGACTGCGGGGCTGCCCGCACCCAGCCCTCTCCCGCGTCAGGGACAGCTGCTCCAGCTCATGCTGGAGAGCGTTCCCTTCGGCGTGTCACCATCACAGGGCACTCCCGAGCAGCGACTCCGGGCTCTCCCGCACCCCTGCTGCAGTAACTGCCTGGTCACTGTGCTCACTACCGGATGTGCGTCCCGCACGGGCAGCAAGCCCATACGCACCAGAGCGCGTGGGCTGCTCGGCCCAGGCTCGTGTTCGAAACATCAGCAACCAGAGAACTTGTGTTCCTCAAAGTCACTTGGATTTCTCTGAGGACAGCAGGAAGTAGTTCCAGAACCTCATTCCTGAGCCCAAGCAAGAACGGGAAATACTTCACAGCATTTTATGATCGCTCACCAGTTCCATTACTCTATTTTTAGAAGTGCTTTTCGTAATGGAAAGGAGATGTGTAAACACCACAGCAAAAGCTACTGCAGCAGGTCACGGGCAACCAAAAGGGTTCGCGGCTGAGCCTCAGAAGACCGAGGGAACAGGAATTGAGTTTGATCTCACTATGGTGTCCAGGTTTGCCGAGCGCAGGAGGGACGCAGCGCTAGACAGGCACGGAGCACGTACAGGGGAGGCAGGACAGAGGGAAGAAGCTCCAGAGGACATGGCCCATCATTATGCTGACACCGCTAGAACCCGGGCGATCAGTAAATAGTTCTTGCTCAGGCCTCACAGTCAGCTGCAATCTCCTGTCAGCTGCGGGCTGCGTGACTTCCCTTTCGCAGCTCCGGTGTCCCACCAGAACTACCTAGGTCCCTCCGCAAAGCCCCCGGCGCACGGCAAGGTGCTGGGAGGAAAGGTCCTGTCTGGAGCCAAGGAGCCAGCATCCACCGCTACGCAGACGCCGTCTGCAGACTGGGCTGAAAGGTTCTGCAGGAGGAGAGGGAAGCAGGAGTTTTCTGAGCAAAGACCTCTAACAAAGCTCATGACACGCAGTGAGAAACCTCTTCCCGTGCCAGAACTCTGCTTCCCCACGGCCAGTCTTAAATCCTCTGTTCTAGCACCTTCTTTAAGAAGTTCTTCCTTTCCCAGCCGTGTACTTTAGCGGTCAGGTCTGGTCCATTTCAGCCTTCACTCTCCTCAGCTGAACAAGCCAAGTGCTTGACCTCCTCCTGCATTAGGGTCCCTTTTCCCTCCCACGTGCTTTCTGCTCTTCCTGCACCAGTTCCCATGCACACCGACCGAGCGACTGGAATCAGACCGCGAGTCTGGCATCCCCACACCCCTCACACAGGGAACACGTCTTTAGCTTCCCTACATACACGTTTCCCAGCACAGCAAGTGCCATCAGCATGTATTTATCAGGACGCTTTTCTCACACTTTGGACACTGAAGAAAGTATTAAACACATGTTCAGCTTCTCGCTGAGGAACGCTGCCCTCGGCCATCTTCCACTCCCTTCCCCTTCCAGTACTGAGTGCCTCTCCTTCCCAGTCACCCTCTTGCTGTTCACACTTTGCTAATAAAATCCTCAAATTACCACACACGCTCAAACCTGCGTTTTCCCAGGATTTTGCTCTCCACCTTGCCTCCCACCGAACCCCTCCGAAAGCACCAACACCAGACGCCCTGCAGAGCATGGTGCGGGTGCGTGTGCCTCGCAAGCAGCTGTGCTGGCTCAGGGTCCCAAGCTCGCTGGCCACAAGCGAGCTCTGATCAGAAAGCTGTGCCGCCTCACCGGGCAGCCCTGGCTCTCAGCGGGGCTTAGCTATTGTCTTGCACACAGAGACCTCACCGGAACTGCGTGACCGGGAGCACCGGGAAGCTGGCACAGGTCTCTGCAAAAATCTGTACACACCCGCTCGCAGTCCAGCTGTATGAGCCTAGACAGTCAGGTGTAAACTTCACGTGGATACTTAAGAATTCTTGATGTCAGGGTCCGTCAGCGGCTGCAGACCCTACTCAGGTTTGCAGAGGAACGACCTCCTCTGTGGTGGTGTGCCAGAACCACCAGAACTCCTCCCGGGGCCTGAGAGCCCCAGGTGCACCCCAAGGTTCAAAGCCAACCCCCTTACGAAAAAAAGTGTCAGTCTGGCAGGATTTGTTTTGCTGAGCTTGCTTTGCATTTTCCTCAGTTTTACCCAGTCCTCCGAGTCCTCAGCTACTCTTTTCCTCAAAAACCGCTCCAAGCGCTGCTCACTGCCACGGCAGCCAAGGGGCTCACGCTGCCCCCCATCTTCCATGAACCCAGCTGCTGCCCTTGCTGCTCCTCGGTCCGAGAGCCAGACAGACCGATTTCCTCACGTCCTTGCTACAGATCCCGTGACTCCATATGCCACCTGCTTCAGCGCTGGAACCTGTTGTGACTGCCCCTGAGGAGCAGCAGAGCCCAGCAGCTCACCACCTCACCAGAGAGCCAGCTCGGCATTTGTGTGGGTGCTGGGACCGGCAGCAAAGCCCTCACGCAACCAGGGGGCTGCCCAAAGGACCTCCTTCACCAGCCACTCACCCTGGCAGCCTGCTCTGGTTTCTGACGTGCCCCCCGCGCCAGTTCTGCTCCTCCAGAGCCACAGAACAAACACCCCCGGCTTTGCCACCCTCCCAGCGCGGAGACCTCAGCTGTGCCGGAGCAGCACAGAGCCCTTCCTCTGGCAGGGGGGCAGAACCTCCTTCTCCTCTGCTCCTCCTCCGATCCCAGCTGAATCGGCCCCTCCACAGCACAGCCCCTAAGCCACCCACGGGTATACCTGATGCAGACCATCCTGCTCCCGGGGGAGCGGGCCGGTGCGCAGCCGTGCCCACCCAGGCCGGCCCGGCCAGCGCAGCCCGAGCCAGGCCCCTTTCACAGACCTCCTGCTCCGCCCAGGAGCTCCCCTGCTGACGCTCATGGCTCTGCCGCCAGTGTCCAAGCACGACGCCACCTCGGCAGACCATGAGCCAGTCCCAGTGGTCCAGACACGCACCCTGACCTCGGGGCAAGCATCAGGCTGCCCTGGGCTACGACAGAAGTGCCAGAGAGACGACCACTCCGCTCTTCCAAAAGCTCCTGTGGGGCTGCAGAGCGAGCCTAAGGCTAGGCTAAACGCTGTGTGCTGAGGGAACTGGGGGGGCGCGGAGGAGCATGTGGGGTCCCCGGCTTTCCCCGCTCCCGTTTCCCACCTGGTTGATGTGAACAGAAGGAATGGAGGCCGCAGAGACAGACGAGTGGCTGGGTGAGTTGGGCAGGGACTTGCAGGGGCCGATGGAAAGCTGCTGCTTCTTCCGTAGAGCCACCACCTTCTGAGCCACTGGAGGAAGGGAGAAAGGGACAGGGTCAGAGTCCAGACAGCAACATTCTCCACCCGCGGATTTCTGGAGGGCTTCAGTGAGACCCAGGCCCTTCCTCTGACTGACACCCACACCTGGGGCTCACCCCCGGTATGAACAGGCAGGATTTCTGCGGAACACCCAGCCTTGCAATCTCCACTGCTGGCCACTGCCACGCAACCCAGCTGCAAGGCTTCCATGCTGGTCATGCCGAGTCCCCAAAGGCCACCTGCTCTCCTGGGACTCGCACAGAGCTGTGACTTCATGAGAACACCAAGGAGCCATCCAGAGCCCCGGGCTGCTGCAGACGAATCCCCGGGCAGCCAGCGTCACTTCTCGGTCACCCCCTCACAGCAGCTCCAGGAGCCAGCTATCAAACTGAACAGCCTGGGCAACGCCACCTCCATCCACCTGGGCCCCTGTGACCCTCACAGACTTGAAAAACTAACGTGAGGAACAACTCTCCACTTCCTGTGACCTCACCGCCCGGAGCCAAAAGCCCCAAATTGCATTTCAACCTTCCCGATCTCCTACCTTTTTGGAAATAAACATCTTGACCAAAGAGCATGACAGCAACCAAGCTGGGCTGCTGGGGGATTCAGGAGAACACGTCACCACTCCTCGTTTTCTCCTGCACACTGGCCACGTACCCCCACCATCACAGGAGGAACCTCTCAGACCAACACGACTGACGGCACTGGGAGCACCACCCAGCCAACCCAGCACGCCCCACATCGTGCACCCTTGCAGTACGGAGCCGCCACGTTCCTTCTCCAGAAAGACAGAAGCTGTTGCACCACACACGTGGTGTGACTGAGCCCACTTGGAAAAGTCAGACGCCGAGAGCAACTGCAAAACTCCGCCACCTCACAGGGGCAGTGCCACGTCCCGTACAGCGACAGACGATGGTGTACTGGACCAGCGCCGCTATCTGCTCGGCTGACAAAGCCGGGAGCCTGTCCAGACTCCCGTGCTAAACGTTAGTGCCATAAATAGCAGGCACTCCTCCTGCACCCACAGACAGACGCGCTCACCCGCTGGTTCTTCCTACTCTCCTCCCCTCCATCCTCCCCTCCAGCCAGCTTCACCCACTGTTGGCTGGGCGACGCATCTCTGCTTCAAACACTGCCCAGGCACACGGCAAGCTCAGGCACCCCAAGGGCCAGAAACGATTCAGCAGAACTCCTCAGCAACTGCCGTCCTGGGCCGGGAGCCCGGCAGAGGCTCTGCCTTGTCACCCACCCTGGACCATTAGTGGCACAACGGAATTCATCGTGAGGCCAGCACGGTCACACTGCTGGTGACAACATCTCACCAGCCCTTAACTGAGGCCTCTGCACGTCTGCTTGCCAGGCTGAGGTTCTTTCACTTCTGAACATCGGCCAGACTCGTTCAAGGATCATTTCTGTCATCCCGTAAGCCAGTCCCTGGGATCATTTGCGTATCCCAAGTTCTGTGGTTGCTGCACGCAGCTCAGTGATGTACAACCAACGAGCCCTCCCCGTGCGCAGAACCCCTGCCCAGATTCATCGCTCGGCATTTGCCAAACGCCACGTGCTGTGAGTACTGGCTCCTGGGCACCACGCAGTATTTCAAAGCACACCACAGCACCCTGTCCCAGACGCTCTGCAGAAATGGCTCTGCAGACACCGGCAGGAGCGGTCAGCTCTGGGAACACCTGGACAGGGAGGACGTGCACATGAAGGCCTCCAGCGACGCACCGAGGGCCCTGCAGAAAACACCTCGGGGTGGGGTGCAGGGCCTTGCACACCCCCTGGGCACAAACTGTTGGGCTCTCCGTTGAATTGCTCCTGCCAAACCCTTCCCCAGGAGCATCATTCGCTCTCCTGGAAGACACGGCAATGCTGCTGATCACCAGGAACAAACGCACACCTGGTCAGCAAGAGGGACACCCATGCCCAGCTGTCCCACTCAGGACGCAGAAACGCGAACAGCCCCTGGGCAGGAGAGCCAAAACCACTGGGCTTTCAAGAAGAAGCCAAGTCTGCAGTCCCGCGGCCGAGGGGGAACGATGGAGAGCAGCAATGCCACCAGCACGCCAGCAGCAGTGCACGCAGCCCGCCTGCCACGGCTCTCTCCAGACCGGCTCTGCACACCGCTGCGTTGTTTGGCACTCTCTCCTCCCAGGCCCACCGCAGCATTCGCTGTCCTTGCCCATTCCCAACCGTTCTTCCCACCGTTCCTCACGCGGAGGCGGGAGAAGGGGAGACTTAAAAGCCACCTGCCCGACAGGGTGGTCCCAGTTTCCCCAGGCACACCAAACCACCGCGGAGGCTGCGGGACGGCAAGGGGCTCCCTGCCAGTGGCCAGCGTGCACAGCTGCTCCCTGGGCTGGCTTCTCAGACCGTCCCAGAGACGGCCCAGCAGCAGGAGAGGGAACGTCTCTCTGTGCTTCTCCGTGAGCACAGCAGCCCTGCGACTGGGATCTTCAGCCCCGCAACAGCAGATTCCTGGAGCGTCACAGACTGATGCAGGGGAAGGAGGACCACCAGCTCCAGCCCGGAGGAGGGAGGCGCTGGAGCCCGATGAGGGGCTCAGGCCGGTGCCTTGCCCTCAGCCCATCCTG
This sequence comes from Ardeotis arabs, assembly GCA_011801015.1. Lineage (NCBI taxonomy): Eukaryota > Metazoa > Chordata > Aves > Otidiformes > Otididae > Ardeotis > Ardeotis arabs. The sequence goes on along the minus strand of JAAGAY010013455.1, from coordinate 71,664 downwards.
CTGTGCTGCGACGAACCACGCTGCATTTCTGCCTCCGGGCAGCCCTGCTGCACTGATTCCCAGGCTTGCACCCATGCACCTGCTCCCCTTGCAACCACCAACAGCACAGCTCTCCTCCCTCCAAACACAACTCTGTGCTGCCCAGCCGCTCAGCACCGCACCGACCCTTCCTCGTGCACCGAACGCGGATCCCCAGCTGCGCTCCAGGAGACAAGGCAGAGAAAGGGGGCAGGGGAACACGCGGCCCCACTACAGGGCAGGGTCCCAGTTTACCTAAGCAGACTGCAAACTGCCAGGACGCGGTGCAGGTTCCCTCTCCGACCTGCAGCACCCCTGTCACGCAGACTCCTCTCCAAGTCTAAGCAGAATGCTCTCCACACTGTCCCCGCGAGGAACAGCTGCCCCATCCGGCTCACACAGACTGCTGAGCCGCACAGGCCCGCCCCGGGGGTGCCACCTGCAGCCCCTCTGCTCTCTGGAACAGAGGACAGCCTCTGCAGGAGAGCAGAGAAAGGTGCTGCCCAGCCCTGCCCTGCGGTCCCTCGCGCACAGCCACGCACAGGTTCACCTGCGTGCCCCACACCGGCATCCTAACGCACACACAGCACGTCCTGCTCCTTGGAGCCGGTCTGCGTGTGCAAAGCAACGGCGCTGCACACAAACGGGTGCCTAACTCCCCTGGCCCCACGGCAGCACGCCGTCCTGACTGAGAGCCAGAGGTCTAGGCAGTGCCAGCCCCCTCTTTGGGACAGCACCGCTGCCCTGTCTCGCCCAGACACCCTCCGCCGGCTGCAGTTACCGTCCTGGAAGACTCTCTCCACGTTCAGTCCGTAGGTGGCACAGGTCTCGTAGTACGTGCAGCGCTTCAAATCATTGGAAAGCTTCCGCGCCCGAGAATCGTCAATGACCCGGGGGTTGGTGGCGCTGATGGCATCTGGAAATGAAAGGGAGAGGAGGCTGAAAGGCAAGCGCCTGTGTCCCAGCTATCCTCAGGTCCCAGGGCACGCTCCTGGCCTCCATCCCTCCCTTCGCACTGAGATCCCCACCCTCTCAGCACATTCCCTGTCCTACAAACGCCTTCGACAACAAAATCCCACCTTTGTAGAAAAACAGATTTGTTGGATGAACCTTTTTAAATGAAGCAGCTTTGAAACAAACGCTATTCGACTCTCCCAGCCACCCAGCCACTGACGGTTCCGAAGACAGAGGGCAGGAACCAGCGGGAGGGGTGGCTGGCAAGGTGAGGCAGCCTGGGTGTCAGGAACGGGACGCACCACCAGCATTCACGCAGCCACGCGTGAACGGGGCAGCTGCTGACGACAGGACACCCAGCGAGAGTGGACGGAGCACCGGGGGCAGAGGTGTGAGCAGCCCAACCCTGGCTCCAATTGCAGCCCCACCTGCCTGGGGACGCGCGGTGTCAGCCGGCGCTGGGAACGACTGACGCTGCCATCATCGTGTCACGGGTCACGGCTGCTGAGACGCGCGACTGCAAGTCCGCTCAGCTGCACAGTAAAACGGACTTGCCGCTCTAGATCACTTCAGGTCTCACCGCCTTACCCCACAGATTAAAGAGTCAAAATGGAGAAATCATCCTCAGCTAACTGGGAAAGATGCCTCTGCTAGGATGCACTCACAGCTGAAGCCTTGGTGGATAACATCAAAATCAGGCTTCACTTGTACCCCAGGCGGCTGCTAAGGGCTCGCGTGGTTTGGAAAAACTGCCTTCCCAAGAGGAATCCTTGAGAATATGCTGGGGACAAGCAGGGGCTGTGAAGGAACCCTCCCAGGAGGAGCCGGAGGAGTACTGGGACTCACGTACAGGAGTCCTCCTTGGACTCCAGCAGGTTGCTCAGTGTGACCGTACCACGGTTGTGACCTCACTTGGCTCCAAGTGTGGGACAGCAACCATCACCGACTCTTCTGTCCTGTCACTCTGCCCCACTCCTGAGCCTGCACCCCCAGTGCAGCCCCTAACCGAGATCACTCAGTCCTAAAATTAACTCCACCATCTTTAAATATCCAAAGTTAAACAGCTTTGCTCGACTCTTAACCTAGAGCCCAGAGCAGGCACCGCTGCGGCTCCTCTCCCACCGTCACTGTCTGTCTCCCAGCCTCAGAGCTGCTTCTCTGCCAGGAAGGGGTGGCACTGCTCAGGAACTGCGTCCTGCCAGGACGTTTTCCCCCTGCGTCCTCCCCTGCTCCCGCTCTCCGCTGTCACTAAACTCGGGGCCTCGGCGTCACCCAGTCCCGCACAGGGGGCTTACAGACCGGGATCCCCGACGCACTGGCAGGGCTAGCGCCCCGCGCTCTCTCGACTGCGCGCACGTCAGTGGGGCTCCTGACTGAGGCAGGGAGGATGTGGGGAGGAAGCCCGGCCGCCCCGCTCTCACCCTGCGTGCCCACCAGCACCATCGGCACCTCCGCTGTGTTCCGGTAGCTGCAGAGCCGCAGGTAGTAGTTGTAGACGGTTTGGAAGCTGATCTCGTCCTCCAGGCTGAAGACGAACACCACAGCGTCCACCCAGGCAGCAAACTGAGGGAGACACACCAGCGTTACAGCCCAGAGAGGCGGCCGGGGCCCCGTGCCCAGCGCCGCCAGCAAGGGCAGCCACACGGCAGGCGCTGGGCCGGGCTCAGCCGCGTGCACGCCCCAGGCCCCACAGCAGCAGTCCCCCGCTCTGCGGAGAGGCCCTGGGGTCAACGGCCACCACAGGGGCAGCCCCTGCTCACGTCCTGCTCCCAGGAGGCAGCCGGGCAGGTCCCTCCCAGGATGGGGTGGGAGGGGACCACAGGAGGGACAGCTCTCCTACCTGCAGTTCGGGGGGGCCCCCTTCATCTCGAATCAGCAGCAAGTAACTCTGACCATCCACCACGATCTCCTTCTTAAATCGGCCACCTTGGGAAGGAGCAAAGCAGCGGGTCAAGGGAGGGGAAACGAAGGCTGGGGAGGCCGCAGAGCCCTGCGGCAGCGGCGGAGCAGGCGCAGAGACGGGGGCACCTTTAGAGCTGGGGAGAGGAGAGAGGACCCAGACCACCCCCCAGGCCCCCTGGGAACCAGACCTTACCCTCTGGCGACTCCTCCTGCACGTAGGTGCCGGTCAGGTAGCGGTGCACGAGGGCCGACTTGCCGCTGGACAGGTTCCCCACAATGCCCTGAAACACAGCCACACGTCACCCACCGCTCGCGTGCCCGGCACCTCTACCTCTACCCCAGGCCACCTCTGCGAGGTGAGACCACCAGTGCCGGGGTTCGCGCCGACGACGGGCAGAGACGCTCCGGAGAGGGCACAGCTGGTACCCAGTGAGAGGACTGGGGGCATTACTGGTCTCAGTCAGGCAGAGGGCAGCAGGCACTGGGGTGCAGTCGCCTAGACGGAGCGTGGTGAGGACCCTCATCCTCCCCCAGACAGGCACAGCCCCGTCAGCACCGCGTCAGCTCTTCCCACGCCCTCCCGTTCCTGGGGGGACACTGCCCTCCCAAGCCACAGTCCGCTCCGAAGGAAAAGCCCCTCTTCTCCCAGCCCACGCATCCAGCGTTGGGGCGCTACAGCTCTAGCAGCACCTGCCAGAAGGACGAGAGCAGAGACCAGCTGCGCGTTCGGCGCTGCTGCCGCGGCTTCCAGGAGCAGCAGCGAGGCACAGCGCCTGCTCCTCACTGCGGCAGCGACGCTGCGGGAGCGCAGCACACGCTTCCCGGCGGAGCTGCCTGGGCTGCCTGCGCAGAAAGACGCCCAGCACCACCATCCAACCGAGTCGGAAAACACAGACACCCTGCACTCATTTTTAACGGGGTTGGCACGCACCAGGCGAGGGGTCCGTCAGGCTGGACCACCCCACAAATCTGCCACAGAACGAACGCAGCTGCCCCAGGATGGGTCAGCCAGGCAGCCCAGCTCTTCCAGTGTCAGCGTTCTCCCAACGGTTTAAAAAACCTCCAGCGCCCACGGGCTCGCAAGCGGCCCTGCCTGCTGACGGGAGAGCAGGCCTGGGGTAAGGGGCATCTCCTGATCTCCTGCCATCCCTGCGAACAGCCTAGCTTACATCCCACAGCTCCTCCCCGCACCCACCGGGACCACGCAGCTTGTGGAGCGGGCTCTCGCGTTACTGAGCTGCTCCAGCCGCAGCCGCAGCGTTGCACGGGGCGGACACAGCGCGCTGCCAGGAGCGGCCGAACTGCAGCGGCACGGCGCTCTGCTCCATCCTGTGCCCACAGGGACCATCCCCGCTGCACCCGCACCCACCTCACATCCCACCCCCGACCGCACCGCTCCCACGGTCTGTGCCGCTGTGGAGCAACACCAACCCAGACCCGGCGGCCCGGCCCCGCACTTGGCTGCCGTTTCCAAAGGCACGCAGCTGCCAGAGCAGGTCTGCGGTACAGCCGCACGCACACCACACCAGCGCCAAAAGCAGTGGGGGGCAAGGGGAGAGGAGCGCTGGGAGCATGACAGCTGCCACGGAAAAGGTGATGGCCAAGCCTTCCCAGGCCAAGGGCTGGGCTCGGCGAGCGGGTCACTGCCGGGCGGTTCTCCAAAGCTCCGCCGCACGGCTCCTGCCCCCGGCGCCCCGACGCTCCTGCTGAGAGGCGAGGACGCGCCAGCCCCGCAGAGGCTGCTCAGCCAGCGGCAGACCATGGCACAGGAGCGCAGGAAACCGCCCGGGCCGCCAATGTCTCCTGTGCCCGTGCGGCGTGGAGCCAGCGAGCGGCAGGACCGCGGTGCCAGGAGCCCAGGAGGAGGGAGCACGGATCAGCGTGCTCCCAGGGGCACACCTGGGCCCAGCGCACCGCTGCCGGGTCTGTCACCCGCAACGGCAATTACAGATCACGCACAGCGCGTACGGACAGACGAGAACACGGACCAGGCCACAGACCTCACAGGAAACGCACGCGTGCCTCTGGGGCCAAGCGACCTGCGGAGACCGAAGGGCCCCACGGCCGTCACAGCTGTGTCACGAACAACGGCAGCGCCCCTGCGTCCGGCCGAGCCCCCCCTGCCCCTGCCCCGCTCCAGCGGCAGTGCGGGCGGTTGGGATAGGAGAGCTGGAAGCAGGGAAGAAACCATGCAGCACAGCATGCAGAGCGGGCAGCGCAGGGCTCAGCTCAGCCCCAGGCCAGCACAGCTCCAGGCCCTGGAGAAACCTCTGCAAAACACCACGGCTCCCGACGCGCCCGGCAGCCAGGACCCCGCGCAACACCGGGATTAAACACTCCAACATCCAGCACTCCAAAACTTGGATGGAGGCCGCGTTTACACATTGTTTGCTCATAACCAAACCCTGACCCACGCCTTGCTGAAATCAGCTGCTGCTTTGTCTTCTCCTCAACCCCTGTCACAAACAAGCTCAGGCAGAACCCACGGTCTCGGGGAACACGGCCCTGCAGAGGCAGCAAACCACAGCGAAACGCGGTGCGCAGGCACCATGGAAACCTCGGCATCAGACACCCTGGGAGAGGGAACCAGCCTGCCTCTGTGCGGCAGCAAAGGGCCCGCGCTGCCCGGCGTCGGGGCTGGGAACGGGATTTGTGCCGTTCCCCAGGGAAGGCGAGGTCTGCAGGCACCGCTGCCTTCTCACAGCCGTGGCCTCCTCTCAGCCTGCAGCAGATGGAGGAGGCGTCAGGATAAAACTGAGGTGGGAAAACTGCTGAGCACAACTTAAATACAGCAGGCTACTGAAACACCTCAGAGAAAGTGCGGTGTCCGCTTGCGGTGCGAACGGGAACAGAGAAGGGAAGTGAAAGATCCTGACCTCCTGCAGGAGAGGTGAAGGGAACAGCTCATTCCGGAAGGATGGATGTGGGCTGCAGTCAATGCTCTATGTGCCGTGAAACAGTCGCCCCCGACGAGCCCGTGGTTTTCCATACGCAGAGAATTTTGGATCTCGGTTCACAGGGTCGGTGTAGGTCTCCCCTGGGGACATGCACTGGCGTGAGAGCGAGTGCTTCGCGCGAGCCTGTCCATCGCTAACAGTGCGCTGCCAGTCACCGAGAGGCCCTGAGTTTGCCCTGCACTGGGACCTCTTTCTGTTTCAGACACGCTTCACGGGGGCACAGAGCGCTCTTGGTGAAGTGGGACCCAGGACTGAGCGGCTCTGCCGCTGCAGCACCGCTGAGGTGGCTGCCGAGCCTCCTGCCAGCTCCCCCGGCGCAGCCCCCTGCGCCCAGCGTGCCGAGGCGCAGCCCCCTGCGCCCAGCGTGCCGAGGACGGGGCCGGTGAGGCTGAGGCGGGAGTCGAGGGGAGCACTGCTTGGAAGCTGGAAGGGAGCAAAGCCTGGGAACGCTTCTTGCCAAGTCTCAGCCGTTTAGCGGTTCCCGTACGGACTCCAGGATGGGCACCACGTGGGACCCCTTCTGAACCACCCTGAGTTTGTGGAACTCGGGACGCTTGCTCAGAGACCACTCTGCCTGCAGAGACCTGGGGAGAAGAGCCGGGTGCTGCGACAGACGGGGACAGCAGCCGAGGAAGGGCGGCCCCACAGCGCCAGCGTGCCCCCGGGGCACCCAGGGCCGCAGCAGCATGGTGCGGATCCCTCCGACACCCGCCCGGAAGCTGGGGACCTGCCTGGCCTTCCTCGTCCCGCGGGCTGCCCGCCGCCCCAGGCCCAGGCAGGAGCCGCTCTGCCGCCACGCGACGCCCTTCCCTTCGCAGCCGCAGCAAGAAGAAATCCCGGACGGCCGCCCCACCACCCCGAGACCTGCCCACCCCTGCCCACCCAGCACCGTCCCTGCTGCGGTGAGCTGCCACAGCCCGACCCAGAGACACGGCGGAAGGGGCTTCAGCCCCGCGAGGCAGGCACCGAGCCAGGGCTCCGAAAGGCCTCCAGGCTTTTAGGAAGAGCTGCATCGGCCAGATCAAACCTCGGAGCAACAGAGATCCCCAGAGGCCATGGAAATACGGGGAAAGGATTGTGCTAATTGAGGAAGAAACGAAAGCTTTGGTTTTGTTTAGCTTGCAGCGCTGTTCTGCAGACGGCAGAACGTTCCCGTGTCACAAGGCAACACACAGAACAGCTGCAGGAACATTCTGAACAGACAGACATTTTACAAGCCAAACTAACAAATGAATATTCAAAGTTTGTTTACATTTTTACTTCACTGCAGGTAAGAAAAACTGTGGCAGCATGGTGCTGGTATGTTCTGCAAAAAGGCTTCTTGTTTCTCCATTAAGGTCGGAAAAAATTAATCTTGAAAGGGCTGACGGGAGACATGCCAACAGCCTTCAAAGGGAGCCAAAGGCTGCCACGGAGAGCACGCGAGGAGCGCAGCGGTGGAACCGGCTGCCAGGTCCCAGCACAGCCAGACCCTCGGAGCGGCTGCGGCGTCCTGCCCGCCCCACGTCCCTCCCTGCGCTGCCCTAGCGCTTGCAGCACGGCTGCCGCGGGTGCCCTTCCGCCAACGCCCAAACCAGCAAGGAGGTCCCGCTGCCTCCCCCGGCCCAGGCGCAGCTTCTGCCCCCGGTGCTCGCCGGCCAGCTTGGCTGGAGCAGAACGCCCTCCGCGTCCTCCCGCACCGCTGACCTGCGCTGCTCACCGCCGGCCCGGCGAGCCGGCCCGCGGCAGGCCACGGGCACCTCGTCCCACGGGACGGGGGCTGTGTGGGGGCAGGGGCAGCCCCCTACCAGAGACCACAGCCCACAAGCAGGTGACGAAGCCTGGCAACGGCGTGCCCTGGGAAACGCGCCCCGCGCTGACAAACCAGAGGAGCTTCATCCCCTCTGTCCGGCAGAACACGAGAGGCGACGGGTTCACCCCACCAGCACCCCTCCATGGCAGGGACACCACAGGGCAGCCGCCTCTGGGGGGAGACCAGTGGTGGCCAGGGAAGCACCAGCATGAAGCTGAAGTCAACGAGGCTCAAACGGAGAGGCAACACCTCCCACGCAGGTAACTGCCACGCTTGGACAGCCGCTCTGAGAGCGACAACCGCGGATGCGCGCCCGAACTGCCGCTCAGGATCTGCCCTCCAGCCCACGCAGCAGTACCCGGCCGGGAACCGCGGCTCTGCTGTGGCCAGCAGGAAGGGTGAGGTGCCCAAATGTCGCCTTTCGACCCTCACACCTGAGCGCTGTCCCAGATCGACACCCTCTCCCTCGCAGGTGTGAGCCACTGAGAGGCCCTCACCCTCCCCCCACACGGCAGCAGCCCCAGCCCCTCTCTCCCCTTGGTGAGGCTGAAGCCTCTCTGCATTTCCACTTGGCCACATTAAAATGTGTTCTTCCTGGGGATCTGGAGAAGCATCGGAGAGCCGGGGGTACGCGAGGCACGAGCCGCGAGTACTCACCACCTTCAGCTCAGGCACCGAGCGGCTCAGGGTCCATTCCTGGCTGTTCACAAACGAATCTGCAGAACAGAGGAGAGATCATCAGGTCACCGTGGTCTCCCTCGAGATCCTAACAGGGATCCCGCCACACCCCCCTGCTCCCTCCAGGCAGATCTATGGTTCCTCCCTCCCCTCCATCGTCCCGAGATGCGGAGCTGCACGAGGCCCCGGAGCTCCGGATGGAAGGAGCGGTGGAGCCGAGGGCAGGAAGGCAGCACAGAGCCCGCGCGCTGCGGGCTGGGGACCCTCCCTCCTGCCCCGCGGGAGCACAGAAAGCCCTGCAGCATCCCCGACCTCAAGGCACGTGGACAAGGGAGGCACCAGGGACCAGACCCCTTTTCGGGGGCACATGCTGTGAAGGACCCCAGCACCGCGGGCACATAACGGCGAAAGCAGGACCCTGAGCACCGCAGTCGGGCTGCGACAGCGTGTCATACGCGGTGCAGATACAGAGCCAAAGGCACGCTATAATCTGTGTTCGGGATTGCAAGTGAACACAATTAATTATGTGCACGTTATGTAATTTGCAGAACGCTGTAACAGGCTGAAGCAGGCTGTAACAACAGGCACGGCTCCGCGCGGCGCAGGAAACTCCCTCTCTCCTGCCACAGAAATCACAAACACTCCATCTACGTCCAAACAACCTCCAGGAGCCGGTCAGACAGACTTCCCAAATAGAACCGGACTCACCGGAGGAGGAGCAAGAGCCTGGAGAACACCCCGAGTATCAGAAATGACTCCTGACAAACCTGGAGCCCTCCATTTGCCGGGGACGAGGAAGCACATCCTGCACCCGAGGCCGGACGGCTACGGGGCGAGGGCCGAAACGAAGGAGCAGCACTTGCTCTGTGCTAACAGCGTAAAAATAAGAAAGGACCTCTGGAGACCGGAAACCCGTGGGAGCACTGCTTCCTCCAGAACCCCTAATAAACTCGCTGGATTCGCTGCCAGACGATTGCAGACGTGGAAATCTCAGACGGGTCAAAGAGGGAAGAGGTGAACCAGCCAGACCCAACCGCGGGCGGCCATTAAACACGGGGGCCCGGGCAGCACCGCTGCTCAGGAGCCACTGAGGCCGCAGCGGGACGCCAGGCCACGGGGCAGGATAGCTCCAGAGCCGCCCCGCTGCCCCCCATCCCCATCCCGGCTGCTGCTGCGCCCACAGCCCCCAGCCCAGCGCCCACGCCAGCCCAGCGCCCCACACGTGGTGCGAGTCCTGGCTCGGGGCGCCTGCGCGGCACTGCCCAAACCGGCTGGGCGAGCCGGCAGCCGTAGTCTCCGGTGTTTCATCCCGGGCTGTGCCCAGCACCGCAGGCTGAAACCAGGGCAGCGCAGGATCCGAGCGCAGCGCCCGCTCCCCAGCCCTGCCAGCGCCAGGCAGCGATGCCTCACTCCGGCCTACGCTCCTGCCTCCCAGCTCCCGAGGGAAGGCTGGGCACACATCGGTCCAGCTCCCTCCGACCCCGGGCTGATGCCCTGTCTCCTCTCCCCAGCTCACCCAGGCCGCTGGCGGGAGACGTGCAGCCCAAAGCCGCGCGGGACGAGTCTGCCCTGCCGCTGGAGGCCAGAGGGCTCGCGGGGGCCCTGCCCTTCCCGCCTGCCAGCCCACCACTGCTCGGCACGCACGAGGGGAAAACCAGGAGATCTGCTACTGAGCCTTTGCCATGGCGCTGGGGAGCCAGCAGCGCCCGCAGACCCGCGTTTTTCCGCTGTGGCAAAGAAGGCAAGAACGCGGTGCTCACACCTGGAGTTTCCCAGTCGCACGCCAACCTGTTAACGCTTCTTTTCCATCAGCTACACCAGCCTGGCGCAGTAACACAAGGTTACTGATAACCACCATGAAGGCTCTCAAGAGGAATCGTTTCTTCACAGTCTCCATCCTTCATGCATCCTTTCTCCTTTAGGCAGAGGCAAAATCTTTACTGGAACAACTAATACGTTAGGAGGAAAACAGTGAGTTCTTGAGCCCTTACAGAGAGGTAACGGCACACGGTATTTCCAACGGCGTTACCTGGTCTGAAAGAAGTGTGACCTCCACCCGTAACGCCGGCTCCGTTAGCCCCTTTGTCAGCCAGCGGCGACGGCTAAAGCACCCTCGGCTCCTTCTCCTCACGCCCCCCCTCCAGATGAGGAGGCAGCCACTTGCGCTGTTTCACTGCGTATACCTTGTTCTTGGGAACCCGAGCAGGTTTTTGGAGGGGTTCTGAGTGGAGCACAAGCCAAACATGCTCGCCGACCTGGCCTCAAGAAAGGAGCGAGAGGCCGAGAGAGGCCTGGAGAGGGCAGGCTGCTCTCATCTCTTTTTCCACTCTTGGGTGCTCAGGATACAGAAACCATCTGGATTTTTGCTCGTTGCCTCTTTTGCTGATTATTCTAACAGATCTTTATTTTTTAACCAAGGTTAACGCAAATGAACACCTTCGACACAACGCCAAACCAACTGCACCCAGCCACACGACACATTCAATCACTAACTGTCACCAGCGCGCTCAGCCCGAAACACCAGCTCACAACCCGCGCCCCTCTGCTGTCCATCAGCTCCCCGCACGAGCCAGGTCTGAATTTTAGCCCAGGCCACCAGAGCCTGGTGACCCAGCACGTCCCAGCCCGCGCACGGCACCGTCAGCCCGCGGGTCCCGGAGCAGCCCCGCACACGCCTGCGCCATCTCTGCTCAGCAGCGCGTCAGGGCGCTGGCACCTCTCTGCGCGGCGCAGCCGGAGCTCCTGCACCGCAAACCCCCGCGCCCGAGTGACAGCCCTGCTGCAGCGAAGGAGCGGGACGGGAACGCCGGCAGCAACGCTCTCGCCGTCACCGCTCACGCCTGCCCCGCGCAGCAGCGGAGAGGACGCGCCCGGCGCCCGCTGACTCGCCCGCACCGGACCTCTCCGAGCCACGCTGTGCCCCAGCCTGCAGCAGCCAGCGCCCAGGAGCTCGCGCGCTGCAGCCTGGCTTCACAGCGGGCTACGGGGGTGAGGGGCTCCCTGCCCAGCCCAGCCCACCGCCCCAGACCGCGGCTGCTCTTCGGTCGGGACGGGGGACGGGGCCGGGAGCAGGGCTCGCCCGAGCGCAGGATGGGGCTCGCGGAGTGGGCGGTTCGCACCACTACTGCTGGGAAATCCCCTCGCCGCTGCAGCGGGATGGAGAGGCCGCTCGGCACCAGACCTCCGCTCCACCACCACCCGCAGCAGGGTGCTCTCCTGCCCCTGCCCAGGGGCCGCTTCCCCTCCCCAGGGCAGCGGGGGCTGCTTCGCCCCAGGAACAGCTTCTGCTGAGGGCAGGAGGGAGAGGCAGGGGCTTACCCCAGGATGGCCATCCGGATTGGGACCGAGGGTTGGCCCAGCCCGGAGAGCCGTCGCCAGCACCCGCTGCCGTGTGGGAACCCAGGAGGAGCAGGACCACGGTGAGAGCAGAGGGTGCTGACCCCACGGGGGCTCGCAGCTGCTGACCCCACAGCCCAGGGACCTCCTGTGGTTTGTCTGTTTAGTAAACCTCAAAAAACTCTCTCTGGGTAACTGTTCTGTCTCCCGTCAAAACCACACAAAATTTCACTTCCACATCGTTCCTCAGTGAGGAGTTTCAGTACAAACACCCAGCCCTCGAAAACCCAATTTATCTTATTTCAGGCCTGACGTCACGGGATGCCTCCAGCCCCTGCACCGGAGGTGGGGAGCTAACGTCCCCGACCAGCACCGCTCCATCTCCCACTGCAAGCCCCTTCCACACCGCGCAGTCCCAGCTGCGGGATCGCTCCTCGTGCAGGAGCCGCTGCGCACCTCCCACTCTCTGCTGCCCTCCTCCAGCGCCTCCTGTGCAGCGGAGAGACGTCCACCGCACGTGTCACTGTGTGAAGCATCGCCCCGCAACAAGAGGAAGGCAGACGGCTGCAGCGGAAGGTCCCACACAGCTCCAGCGCCCAGCCCTGCCCAGACCACCCAGTGCTTCGCTGCAGGAGAGCCAGCTGTACCGGTACGGTGCCCTGCCTGCAGCGGTTTGGGGTTGAGATACCCCCGTGTCAGTGCTCACAGAGGTACGGGTGAACCCCCTCTCATTCAGTGCCCAGGAGAGTAACCGCAAGAGCTTCCAGACGACGGGACCAGGAGACTGGTCCTGGACTGAAGACAGCCACGGGATTCCTTCACAATCGCCTGGAAAAGTTACTGAGACACGGATCCTGGCTAACAAAGCAGCACACACTCCCAGCACCGCCTGCAGACCACGGGAGACGCTTGGCTCTGGCTGTCAAAAGGGGGAAAAATAAATGTTCTCAGCTGCACAGCAGCGCCGTAGCACGCATCCGCTCCTGCCGCGAGCGCCCCAGAGAGCAGAGTCCAGAAGACGCAGCAGTTCCTGCAGCGCCTGAAGAATCGCCGTTACCGAACACAAAGCCTTTACACCGCTCCCACGCACCACCTGGAGAAGGCACTCAGGACCATCAGCCGACACAGGAAGGCCTGAGGGTCTGCAGCACAGCCCACTTTCACACGTGGGGCTGGGGTCTGCACCTCAAATCTGCCACCGTAACCGGCCCTTGGTCCCTGTTACACCCCCGCTGCCTGGCTCCAGGGCATGCCCATCACCCTCCTCCCATCACGCACGGGAACGCGCAACCTGCGCACGCCACGCTGGGTCACCCACGCCTCGCCCCGCCTGCGCACGTTTGCAGGCCAAAGACGCCGCACCGGCCAGCTCCCACGGCACGCGAAGCCCCCGCGTCCTGCGGCCGGCTGCGCCCGCACAGGGACGGCTCCATCGCCCGCGTTCCCAGCGCAGAGCCCCCACCGCGCCCTTCTGCTTGCCTTCCTCCTCGGCCAGCAGCGTCTCGCAGCAGCGCGCGCAGCAGCCGTGTGCGGGCGGGCGCGACGACGCCCACAGAGCTGTCAGGGAGGCACCTCGAGCGGTTCCTCAGCCACCCAAAACAGCCACAGGCCGAGTACCCGGCTGGCAAAAAATGCTGACACAACTCGCTGCTGCCAGCTTCGTCCATCCCAAGTGCCGACCGTTCGCTACCGAAACGCGGCGTACGCAGACTCCCGCGCTTCACCAGTACCAGTTCCCCCAGAGCGACGTACGCTGCGGCTGTCCCACGGCCACATCAGCGCGAGGAGGGGCCGAGGCCAGAGCTGCGGGAGGTTCATCTGGGTGCAGGAGTCCCCCCTCTGATGACACCGCTCCCCTCCAGGGCCACCAGAGCCTCCCCAGCCGCAGCTCTGCCGCCCAGCCAGGTGCGCCGAGCAGCGGGACGCGCAGGGGGGGCACCGGCCGCTCGGGCACCGTTCCCCACTGGAACAGGCAGGAGATCCCCATCTTCTCCTGGGGAGAAACCACAACCACGTGGAAGTGCGCGGCAAGTCACCGGTGACCTGACCTGACTCAACGCACTAACCGAGCCGCAGGCAGGGCGGCGTCGGCACCGTCCCCGCAGCGCCAGGGCCCTGGTATGAGCGCGTTCAGCAGAGATTGCTCCAGCTGGGGAACCCCTTAACGAACGGCCACCTCCTCCTCACCAGAGCTCGTGCAGGCGTCGGGGAGCGGCGATTCACCTGACCAGCTTCACTGCTGGGCGAGCTGCACACGTGGCACCTCACACCAAAACCCTGCCGCCCTTCCCCGCTCTTCTCCGTGTTATTCAACGATACAGGAGAGACCAGGCTGTCGGCGTGCGGCTGAACGCCTGCCCCGGAGCAGCTGGCCTCAGGAGCGGAACAGCGCAGCCTCAGCGCAGCCAAACGTCCCGCGGGCCCGCTGCCGCAAAGGGAGGAGGAAGGGGCTGGTCGGGCAAAACCGGCTCCTCGCCCGGGCTGCTCCCTTCACAGGACGGAGCACAGCCGGTCCACCTGCCTTCTGCTTCGCCAGCGCTACTGCCAGACACAGCTCCTCTCCATACGCTGCAACTAATAATTAACCAACTCATTAGCCAAGCCACGGCGGAACTAACTCGGACACCGAAACCCAGGACGGTAAAACCAGCCTTGAAAGCAGGCCAGCGCAGAGCAAACAGCAGTGCCCACACAGACCTGTTCCAACGCACCCGCAGAGCGGCACGCCGCCGGGGAGCCGCCTCCTCCGGCCAGGCCTGACCACGGCTCGGCCGGCAGCGCGGCAGGAAGGGAGAGCTCTCCGGGTCAGGGACCGGCACGGGCAAGGCCGGCGCTGCCGCCAGAGAGCTCAGCCAGCGCGGCCGCCCTGTGCGGGACGCGATCTCTGCCAGGACCAGCTCCCCAGAGCTTTACACGCTTTGCGGCAGTGAGAGGAGAGGATCCTGCGGCGCGATGACGCGCGGCCACCCTCACTCCTTAGCCACGCCGCGCGCGCAGCAGCTGGTACCTCCACACAACGTGTGCTGCGCAGCGCCCAGAGCTCAGAAGAGCCACGTGTTTTAAGCCTCTCGGCACGCACCACCCCGCAGTCCGCATCCGAACACGAGCAGCCACAGAACCGTACCGCAGCCCCTCTGCTCCCACAGCCAGGAGGGTCTGCTGGACGGGACACCCAGCAGAGCCAGCGGCGTGGAGACAGACAACCCACCGCCTCCCCGACACACGTGCTCTCTGGGGACCTACCTTGCCGGCAAAACCCTGTTCCGAGTTTGTCCGACCTCAGCTGTCGCTGCCTAAGCTCACCAGAAAAGGCGGGTGAAGATTAAAAAGGCCCTGCTTTCTGAAGCTCCCTCTTCCGACGGACGCCTGTAGACTGTAATGAGAACACCTCCGCGCCCACTGCACGCATCTCCCGTCTCCTCCTGAGAACCAGGCCTTTCACATCGCTGTCCCAACTCCTTCCTCCACACCTTCCAGACTGGTGAAGTTCTTCTGAAGCTGGACACCAGACTGGGCTCAGCATCCCAGGCACGGTCTCTAAACCCACCGTGCCACCTCCGCTCCTCGCCAGCGCTCCCAGCTAAGCTGAGGCAGGCACCAACAAGAGATGACAGATATCGTTATCTACTCAACGCCCTATGCAAACCTCACCTTATTAACCTAAAAACACCCCCCTCTTCTCCCAGCAGTCCTCTCCACACGCGCCCTAGGCATTAGTGCTCTGTGTGGCCACACACCAGCCAGGAGAGTAAGAGGGAGTCACCTTAAACCTGAAGTGTCTTCACCAGGGCATCTTTCTGGGAGAGGGGAACGTGACTGTGAGAAACACTTCCTGAGCTGCAGATCCCGCTGTGGGCGATGCTGCACCCGTCACACGATACCTGCCTGCACAGGGAAAACTCCAGCCCCAAACCAGTCCAGTTTTCCAAGCCCGTGCCTATCAGAGCTGCACCAAGCCGACAGCGCGATACCCAGAAACGCTCCTCTGACCCGCTGGCCACGGTCACCTGCGGTCAGCCCAAGCTGGCCGGACTCTGTGCTGACTTTGCTCTCTAGTTCCAAGGGCTCCTGCCCCCTCTCCGTGCGTTTACAGAAAATCACGTTCCCCGTCAGCCTTCACCCTGCTGCACCTTGCACTCTGCCGATCTCCCCTCCCTGCGCCGGGTCCGGGCGGAACCCCCCCATCCGCGGGGAGCGGACGTTACCCACGCAGGCCAAAGGAGGCTCGGCAGGGCTGGCGGAGCAGCCCCGTCCCCCGGACCCTCTGGTGGGCCGGGCATGGGGGTGTTTGCGTGGCACAGTGCAGCGCTGGATGGTAACTCAGCTCGCTGTAAACAAAATGCTGCAGGTACTGGAAACAGGGTGGCGGCGCTGGCTCGGGTCTCTGCCTGGACCCATACCCAGCTCCTCCAAAGAGCTGACAACCGCAACTGCAGCTGCAGCCCCTCGGGAGGGCGTGTTGGGGCTGCGTCGGCAGCTTTCCTAGGGCGAAGGTGGGCAGCACCAGCGCAGAGCATCAAAGACTTTGACATGTCGAGAGGCTGTTAGAAACACTGCTGCCTGCAAGCCTGAAGTAGGAACGGGGGAGAGATCTCCTGAGCTGCTGCATCCAGCAAGTCCACGCTGGAGCAGCGCTAAGGTCGTGCAGGTCCACTCTGCGGTGTCCTGGCTTAGGGCCTCGCAGCTCCCGCCGGAGAGCCGGAGCCCACGGACCAACGCGCTGAGCGGAGAGACGATGGGGGCACAGGACAGACAACAGGACGAGCAGCAGTGGCTCCGGTTTGCAGGCTGCACCGCGGCCTCTTCACGTCTCGTTGACCCCAGGAGGACACAGCTTAACTCGGTACAACCAAGCAGACAACGGCAAAAAGGGTGTTCTAAGCGAAGAGCAAACCAACGCGTGAGCTCTGCAGCTCCGGCAAGCAGGGCTCGCTCTGCCGCCATGAGCCGCGGTCCCAAAGGCAGACTGGAACGGTCATTCCCGAGCCTGTGCCTCCAGCACGAGCCACGGCGGCAAGCACTAGCCACTCTGACAAACGGCGGTCTCGCGTCAGCTGGCTGGTCGCTGCTAGGGAGGGCTCCGAGCCCCCCCGGGCCCGCCCTGCCCCTCAGCAGGCTCTCCAGCGGCCGGACCCAGAGGGAGCCCCTGCCTGTCCCAGTGGAGCAGCCAGGTGAGGGGCGAGGACACCAACACAAGCGCTCAACCTCAGCTGCTCCCCTGGGAACGCGGCCGCCGGGCCGGCTGCTGCTGGCGCAGCTCCTGCTGGAAGCCACCGGCAAGCAGGAACAGGCCCCCCGCCGCACAGGCAGGGCCGGGCCCTCCCAGCCCGCGTACACCCACATTCCCCAGCCATGAGCGCAGCTCCCCTCGCCTGGGAACCTCCCGCCGCCCCTGCCAGCGGCACGGCCCCGGGAGGAGCGCGCCCGATGCTGCAGCCGCAGCAGCATCCCGTCCCTCCGTCCCCCACCGCGCCGAGGCAGCCTCGGCCACCCACCCGCAGCCCCCAGAGCCTGCAGGACCGTGCCTGGGGAGGCACGGCGAGCCCCAGGGACGAGGGGGACGGGCAGAAGCGAGCCCCTCGAGCTGCCCACGCAGCAGCAGAGCCCAGGCTGCCCGCGGTGCTGCTGCTGCGCCGGACCCTGGATGGAGCCCAGCGTCCTGGAAAGCGTCCTGGGCACAAAGCTGGTCTGCCTTGGGAGCGTGCAGATTCCTCAGGGAGCTGCCAGCCCCAGCCTGTGCCTCCGGCGCGTGAGCCAAGCAGGGGAACTGCCTCCCAGTGCCTGCACTCGGAGCCGAGCGAAGGAAACGCGGAGAGGCTCGCAGGCGCCAGAAAGCGGCTGCCTCGCCTCCCAGGAGCGGCAGGTCCCGGGCCAGCCCCAGCGCTGTGCACGCAGGCCAGCGTTCAATGCCTTAAAAAGCCTGCGGATGCTGTTCTCGCCTCCCAGCCCCTGCCAGCGACAGGGCTCGCCCGTGCCTTCGCCGCGGCAGGGCCGGGGAACAGGACGGGGCACGGAGGCCCCCGCACGCCCGGGCAGCCCCAGCGAGGGAGAGCAGCCATGGCAGCAAGGGGTCCTGTCCCCCCTCCCCAGCTGGTGCTGCCCTCCATCCCTCTGCCACCTCTCTCAGGATGACCCCGCCGCTCTCCGCGGGCTGCCCTGACCCGACGAGCACCACCGTGCTCGCAAAACGCGGCCTCTGCTCGGCGCAGGGAAGACCCCAGCAGAGCCCTGCCCAGAGCCTGGCACCAGGCAGCTGCTTACAACGTGCAGGCGCATTCCTGTGCTCCCAGCCCCCCGCGCTGCTCTGCACCTCTGCTCCAGCAGCCTCCCAAACAGCTCTGCACTCCTCGGGAGCCCACCAACAGGACCCCTCTCCCCTCCCACAGTTTCCGTTCCCTCTGCTCCCCCGACACCACTGCACGAGGCTCAGCTCTCCCTGCCCTTGCTGGGACACGCGCACTCGGCTCCCAGGTGTCTGGCCGGCGAGGGAACCCAAACTGCCAGAGCATCTCCTCCCAGCCAGCCACACTGTAGCTCCTCCAGCACCAGCGACCAAGGTGGTGCCCACGGCCGCTGGGCACTGGAGTGCGAAACAGCCCCACGAACACTCACGCTACCTCGCTGCAGCCGAGCTCCCCTGCACGCAAACCCCGCAGAGCACCGGGACGCAATCGGGTGCCTGTACCCAGCCCAGGACCTCGGCTGGGACGGGCCACGGCCGCCTGTCCCCGCAGACCCCGCGGGCGCAGGGGGGCTCTCGCCAGGCCCACGCTGCTCCTGCGCTCACTTACCCAGCGCTCGCAGTGGACCGCCGCCCAGGAGGACAGGCTCGGCTCCGCCGTGGGGGTCCTTGGGGCACGCGCTGCCGCGCTCTCGCCTTCGGAAGCGGCTCGTGAGGAGTTTCCAGAGTCCCCCCGCCTGCCCGGGGTCGGCGTGCAGCCTGCCCCCGACCCTGGCCAGCTCCGGGTAGAGCAGGTCGCGCTTGCTGGGGCAGGTGTGCAGCGAGCTGGCGTCCCCCTCGCTCTTGGTGCGGAGGCGCGCGGGGCGCAGCAGCCCCCCGGACTCCGACCGCCGCAGCTCGTGGCCGCGGCGCAGGCGGAAGCTGAAGCTCTTGCGCAGGGAGCTGAAGTTCTTCCTGGGGCCGGGGCTGCTGCGGCCGCTGCCCCCGAAGAGGTTCCAGCGGCGGCTGCCCCAGAGGGAGCCCCCCCGCAGGAAGCCGGGGCTCTCGGCGGGGTGCGGCGGGGCCGGGGGCAGGAAGGTCACGCTGCCGGGGCGCGGGCGCTGCGCGCCGTCGAGCGGGGGCCGCCGCCGCCGCCGCCGGGGCCTGGCCGTCGGCCGCCGGGCCCGGCCTGCGCAGGCGGAAGAAGTCCAGCAGGCTGCCGCGGGCGCGGGCGGGGGGCGGCGGGGGCAGCAGCGCCGCGGCCGCCAGCCCGTTCCCCGCCGCGCAGAAGCTCTTGGGCCGCCGGCGCTGCTGCTGCGCGGCCTTGAGCGCGGCCTGGACGGCGGGGACGCCCTGCAGGTCCAGCGACTCGCAGACGCTGACGGCGCGGCGGGGGCTCGGCCGCGGGGCGCCCCGCGCCGCCTCGCTCCAGCGCCAGCCCTCGGCCATCGTCAGCTGCGGGGCTGCCCCATGGCCCCGCGCCGCCCGCCGCTCTGGGCCGCTGCCGGCGCGGGCGGCCGGCCCCGGGGAGGCGGCGCAGCGGGGCCCCGCACGCCGCCCGCTGCCTGCCGGCTCCCACGCCGCGCCGGCATGCCCGGGCCGCGCTCCGGCGCGCCGCCAG
>JAAGAY010013455.1:17760-52188 GCA_011801015.1 Ardeotis arabs | reverse complement strand
GCAGCAGCCGCGGGGTTGGTGCCGCGCCACGGCCACGGTGCGGGACAGCAGCGCCCTCCCCCGCTGCCAGGGTCCCCCGCTGCCAGGGTCCCCCGCTGCAGCCATCCGCCCCAGAACCCTCCTCCTCCTCCTCTCTTTTTCCTGATGCGTTTTCCCGCTCCCTGGCCTTCCTCCTCCTCAGGGCATAAGGGAGCGGAAAAAAGAAAAAAAAAAAAGAAAAAAAAAAAGAGGCTTGACTCTCCCTTAAATTATTTTTACCTTTCTGAAAGCTCTGTCTGCTAAACCAGCCCAGGCCTCCTCCTGCCTCCCAAGGCCTCTTCCAGGGAATATCTTGGTATCAGCACCTCCTTTGACTCCACAGCCTCGACTTGTCCAAAATCCCACCACCTTTCTGGACTTTGCCCTCTCTTCGATCCCTTACCCTCCCTCACAATTTTCTTAGTAACACCATCTCCCCTCCAGTTCCCTGGGGATGCAGCCAGCCCTGGCCCCTGCCCGCGGCCCCAGGACACCGCTGGATCCCACCCCCCCACGAGGCACCACCAGCTCCTCCCCACAGCACCCCAGCGAGCCCCTCGCTCTCCCCAGCCCCCAGGTTCCACCACCGCCCCCGTTCGTAACACAGACCACCACCACCACCCGCCGCGTAAGCAGCGCTGCCGCCCAGCAGCCTCCTCCCCGAGGGGTCCTGCCCTTCCCTCGACTCTCCTGCACCTCTCAGACAGCAAAACCTCGGCCTCGGCAGCGCACCCTCCCAGCTACACGGCGCTGAACACAGGGAGCAGCTCCCCAGGCCCAGGAGCAGCCCAAAGGCGCCCCCCGACACCACGGCGGTGCTTCCTGGGCAGAAGATGGGACGCATCCAGCTCCCCTCCCTCCCAAGCCAGCGGGCACCGACGTCTGAAACCGCGCAGAAGGCGCCTGACAACCCGCCAAAGCTACGGCTCTGCCATCTGCGCCAAGGTCACCGGAACGCGAGAGCTGCCAGACGGGAGCCGACCCTCATCCACATCATCTGGTGCCCTGTCTCCCAGGAGCAGCCGCACTGCAGCGAGGAGTGAGGAATTCTGCGGAAAGCAGTTATGAGGGAACATCTCCCAAAGAGCGCTCAACACCAGGCGAGGCTGGCTGCGGAGACCGTGGCGTCTCCGCCACCGGAGCTGTCAGAACCCATCGCACAGACGGGAGTAACTCAGACACAGGAACCAGCCCCGGGGCAGGGACCCCGACCAGTAACCTCACAAGCTCCTTCCCAACCGCGCTGCGCACGGCTCCTCGCTCCCGGAGACTGGGAGCTGCTCCTGTCGTGAAGTGAAACCACCTACATTCATCCCTTCCCAAAATCCTGGGTGTCACTTCCACTGTAACCACGCCAGATGGTACACCTTCTCCACGAATCTCATCTTTTCAAAACGTTCTGGCAGGTTCTGGGCTGCAGGGTGTCACTGAATCCCAGAAATGCCTGCCGGAGGGGAGGACGTGCCACGCGCTCCCTGCCAAGGCGGGACCGGGGGCGCGTGCTCAGCCCCGCGGGCGGCTGCCTGACCCACCCGTAACGGCCTCGCGGGCCTGCCGTCCCCGCTGCCCCCGCTCCTCCTCCTCCCACCGTCGTGTCCCGATCCCCTTGCCTGTACGTGACGACAACCACTTCTGCCGCGTCCTCACCGGCTGCAGAGTCACAGGCTGCGTTCCTCCCTGCCGCCCGAAACGCGCTCAAACACAGAGCTCCCCTCAGCCAACAGCGTCTCCTTCACGCTCCCTCCGAGGACGGCATTTTTAAAGCCATCAGTGTGTCTAACGCGTTCCCTTCTGCCCTCTCTGCCTGCTGCCTTTGGTACGCGCAGCGCCAGAACGCGGGCG
Organism: Ardeotis arabs; assembly: GCA_011801015.1. Lineage (NCBI taxonomy): Eukaryota > Metazoa > Chordata > Aves > Otidiformes > Otididae > Ardeotis > Ardeotis arabs. The sequence continues at coordinate 50,328 of JAAGAY010013455.1, read as the reverse complement.
CACTGCTCAGCTGAGGCCTCCAGCAGCGCCGACGCACCACAGCCGTGCTGCTGCGTCCCAGGAAGATGCCGAGATGCTGGTCTTCACGGCAGGAACACCACCACACTATTTCTACCTCAGCAGATAAGAGGGAAAGGTTTCCATACGCTACACACATCGACATGAGCCCCTTGGCATCATTCCTACGGAAAGAACTGAAGACATCTAAGAATAAATAGAATAAAACGGAGCCCCAGATCCAGCTTCCGGGCAGGGGCTGCAGGCCGGGGGCTGCACCCAAGGAAGGGCTCAGACCCTGCCAGATCTCCACAGCGCACAGGCGCCGGCTGCCCCCGCAGCCACCACGGCCGAAACAGCGACCGACCGAGGAACTGCTCCGAGAACGGCACCAGGAAACCCGAAGCCAGCAGTGCTCAGAGACAGCCACCACCGAAACAGGCCCCGCGCACCTTGCAGCGTCTCTTCTCAGGCAGTTTGCTGCACGACTGTACTGGTTTGACTGGTGCTGCGAACAAAGATCACCGCTCACCTGCCCGGCGGGAAGGCAGCAGCTGCCGGGCTCCCTGCAACACGCAGGGCTCTGGAAGCAGGCGAGCTCCGAGAGCCGGGCTGTGGCAGGGACATCGCGCTCCCGCAGTCCTGGGCAGGGGCCTGGGGACAGAACCAGGTCGGTCTCTTACCGGTACCATGGGTCACACTCGGTACAAACGCTATGGCAGCGAGCATCTGGCTGAAATTAACCGAGAGCCAGGAGAGGCCACGCAGCAGCTGCACTGCGAGACAGTCCGAAAGCCAGGGAACTTCCCACTGCTGGCTGCCCCCAGCCCGGAGCCCAGGGTGGAGCCCGAATCGGAAAAGCAGTCTGAGCGGTGGCTGCTCAAACGCTGCACTCCCCCAGACCCAGCTGGCATCGGCACTTCTGCTCCGGCCATCTGCAGACACAGAGGTTTTGCTGCAGGGGACCCTGAGCCCGGAGGATGGGGCGGCTGCGTTCGCCGCCCCGCCCGGGTTTGAAGGTGCTGCGGCCACCGCGTGGGCTAGGCTGCGGGATGCACACACTGTCCAGCCCGGCACGCATGAACGGCACGAGGCCGGAGCCGCGGAGCAGGAGGGCTCCATGCCGGAGCTGCGGAGCAGGAGGGCTCCATGCCGTGCCACGGGACAGCGGCTGAGCCCGCCCGTGGCTGCAGCAGGACCCCGAGCACGGTGCCAGGACGACACCAGAGCTGCCAGGCTCTGCAGACCAGCTCCAGCCGGCTCGGCTGCGCACCAAGAATACTGATGAGGGGGCGTCCGGGGGTGCAGCCTCCGCTGCCCGGCTGTGGGATGCACAGTGTCACAGCCCCCTGTCGCAGCCCCCGCTGCCACCCGCAGTGCCCAGCCCGGCTGCCAGCGCCCCAGCAGCAGGCAGCACCCACAGCCGTCACGCAGGAGAGAGTGGCACGGACAAGGCCCTGCCTGCGGGCCCCCAGGACAGGGATAGAGCCATCTCTGCCCCCCGGGAGGCCCAAGGAGATGGAGCCGTTTCTCCGACACCGTTCACAGCTGTGTCCAGCTGCAGCCGGGCTCTGGGCACAGCCACAGACCAAATCACAACAGCTCCGCTGCGCTAACCCTTTCTGGTCGCCCCAACCAACCCGTTCACGAGGGACAACATCCCCGCCCTCTCCACTGACCAGACACCCACCAGCCCAGCAGCCCCCGGGTCCCGGACCGGAGAAAAGAGGCGTTGCTCCAGGGCCGAGCTCCAGCACAGCCCCTCGCTGCCCTGCCCGCGCCCCTTCCCGCTGCACAGCCCCGGAGCCGCGGCAGGGCTGGCCTCCCGCAGCCCCGTAAGTGAGGGAGCACCAGGAGCAGGCTGCGAGGAGGGGGCAGGCGGAGGCCCCACCAGCGAGCAGTTACAGCAGCCAGGCAGGAACCAGAGCAGGCACACAGCAGCCTGACTCCAGCAGCGCTCTCCCTCCTCCCACACGCCTCACACGCCTCAGCTCCGCTCCTGCTCAAACCTCCCCACTGCTGACGGGGAAATTACCGCTTTCTCCCCTGGGATTCACAGCGCTGAGGCAAACCACCCCCTTCCTACGCGCCATGAGGTCATGCCCATGTCACCCAGAGCACCCCGCAGCGCCCATCCCCACAGCGCCCATCCCCGCAGCGCGCAGGGCACGGGCACCGTCTCGCCCACCAAGAGAAGCCAAGCACCGAATCGCTGCCAGCCCTGCAGCGAGGGCAGCCCTGTTGCAGACCCCACACCACGCTGCAGACCCCGCGCCACGCTGCAGACCCCGCGCCACGCTGCAGACCCCGCGCCACGCTGCAGACTGACGGACAGAGGCAGAGCCAGCCCCTCCAGACCCAGTGCCACGGGGAGCCTCCCGCCGACACCAGGCTGGTGCCACGCCGTACTTACAGCCTGCCCTCCCGTGCTCCTCGCCGGCCTCACAGGAGACGCGTGAGCGACGGCTGTAGGTAGGAGCAGACTCACCGTGATTAGGCTAGATGCTGTGACATCTCCTCAGCACTTCGAAATCTAAAGACAAAAGCCCATGTGAAAGTTTGGGAAGAGGACTACAGAAATCTCTTCAGGTCCTGAAGCCCAGCCCTGGCCCTGGCCCTAAAATCCCTCCCATGATCATCACCTACAACAGTGAAAATGCTCTGGCTGGTTCCGAATGCAGTGGAGGAAAGAACTGAAAAATACCAAAGGGGTGAAACCAAGAGCTGGAGAGCGCAGGAACGAGACTCAGAGAACAAGTAAATGAATCTGGAGGTCAGGAGGAGAACACAGCCTCCAGCCAGAAGATGGAAGAGGGTGAAAACCCCGGCCTCGACAGAGAGGCAGAGATTCCGCACAGCCTAGGACGGACAGCCCGCGGAGCCGGCTCCTCGGCGACCAGGAGGGCAAGGAGAGCTGCAGACCTTCCCAGCTCACGGCCAGCCCCCAGAGAGGCTGGGGAGCTCCTTCGGAGGATGGGAGCTGGGAAGTTCCCAGGGAGGGAGCTGGAGCCCCTCTCCCACTTCCCCATCCAGCGGGCAGCTCCGGGCAGCACTGCCTGGCCCCGCGGGCTGGGCTGCGGCACCGGGACACCCACGCAAAGCGCCGTGAGCCGGGGGAGGGAAAAACCTTCTGGGGCACAGAGAACCTCAAAAATGAAACAGTCGGCCCCACAACCGGGGGAAAGCTGAACACTGACGCTGAAGGAAGTCTGTGCGGACCCTGTCACTGCCCTCGAAACGCCCTGCCACCCTCGCCCAGCGCCTGAGGCCGGGCAGCGCTTGTCCCACCCAGGACGGAGACGGGCCGAGGCTCGAAGGCCCCGCGGCCGGGATGCAGCGCTGTGCAGCAACGCACACCTGCAGCCTCTGCCCCAGCTCTCCTCCTGGCTGAGCTTTCAGACATGACCACACCGTTGTCACCTTCGCAGGCCCAGCGGATAAGGGACATTCCTACAGCCTTACGAAAAGCCCCCCCCCCGGCAGAGGACGCAGCCTGGATCCCCCCGGCCAGGTCTGCTCTGACTGGACAGACCACCCACCCTCAGGTCCTTCCGGTGCTGTCGCACACGGCACCGCTCACACACCACCAGCGACACGCGCAGGAATTACGGGGGGAGCAGACGCCAGCAGAAGGTAGGACTGGAGAGGCATTCTGCTCTACAAAAAGGGGGGAAGCCCAGAGCCCCAGTGAGATGTTCCCAACAGCTTCCCGAAGCTGAGACCTCCCGGAACACACGCCAAACAATCACACATGAGGAGTCAGAAAGGTCCTGTCCCTCTTCCCTGTTCCCTCCAGGCGCCTGCTGAGGAACAGCAGAGGGGAAAGGAAACATTCTTTAAAGACAAGCTAAAAAGCCACAGAGACCGATAACAGCGCGAGATGCTCACATGGAACCCAGCACCCCAAGAATGCCTTCAAATGCCACCTCACCCAACGCTGCTGCCTCAGTCCTGCGGCCTGCCGTCACCGCCGGCTCGGTGACTAACTGCACCGGCACAAAGGCAGGGGTTGTGTTCCCACAAACAGCAAGAGCCGGCGCTGAGAGCAGCACCAGTGAACTCCTCTGTGTCACACCTGGTGCGGGGCGATCGCGGCCCCTCGCCAACGACAGAGCTCTCTAGAAAAGCCCAGCCAGCTTCCCCCCACCAACAGCCCACAGACCCCGCGTCGCAGCTGAAACTCCCGTTAGCAACTGTTGTACAAAAGGAAATGTAAAACCAGAGATGCCATCTAGCACACGACGCTAACATTTACAACAACGCGCTGTTCGTGAGAACACGCGTTCACCGAACCCAGACACGCCCTCACGCGGTGCAGCACGCCACAGCCAGCCCCCCACCCGCAGCGGCGGCAGCGTGCCACAGCCAGAGCCCCTGCCCCGGGCTGGACGCCTCCTCGGCTGCCGCATCAGCACAGACCCTGTGGACCGGCGCAGCAGAACCCCCAGGGAAACGACACCAAAGCAGCCAGAATTGCCGCTGCGGTTCATTAGCCCGGAGCCCTAAGCACGCATTCTCTGCGGGCCTGGGAACTCAGACCCAGCAGCTGCCAGGTAACGAGTTCCCCAGATCGCTCCGGCCCTGGGGATCATCCCGCCCTCACGGCGGCAGAGGCTGGACCTGGGCTTTCCAGGAGAGGCAGACCAGAGAGGGACACAGCAGCGACACGCCCAGGAGGACGGAGACCACCGGGTGACGGGGGCTGCGGACTGCCCAGAGTAGAGGGGAGGGAAAGCCCACCGATCCCCGCCCGAGCAGGGCCACAGCTCTGGAGGCTGCAGGAGAGCGCTGACGGGGTCCCCAGTCACCCCACCCGCAGCCATCTCCCAGCGTCGCTGCCAGCTGTCACCGGGATGGGGACGTCAGGGACACCTGCAATCCAGCAGCCGATGGTGGTTTCTGGGCAGGGCCCTTCCCTGCCCCTGTGCAAGGCCGGGCTGCCGAAATCCTGCGTCCCCAGGAAGCCCACGGACGCGGCTGGGTGCCCCGTGCCAGCAGAGCCGGGCGAGGCTGGGGCCCCAACAGCAGCACCCCGTGAGCCGCGAGAGCACGGCGGCTCTCACGGGACGTCGGAGGGCACCCGGCGCCCGCTGCTCCGCGTGGCTGGAGGGAGAGGAGGCGACAGCATGGGACGAAGCACAGGCCTAGCCACGCTTTATTTGTTAACCCCACTGTCACTGTAACCACGGTCAGTGTTCTTAGGTAAAACACTTACAGCGTCGGTCTGCGAGCAGACACTGACAGCGCTCCAGAGCTCACTTATTTTGCAAATCAGCTCCTGGGTCTCTGGAATGACCAGTAACGACTCAAACTCTTCCAGATCCTGTGCCATTGCTCCAAGAATGGGAAAAATAACCCTGCCTTCCAGCCAAATTCTAGCTTGTTAATCAGCCTTCTTCTGCAGGGGCAGCTAGCCCAGCCCTTCACGCACGTCCCTCGGTGCTCTGCGGGTTCCAGCCCCAAAGCAACTCTCCTCCCAGCCCACCAGACACGGCAAACCGCCACTGGCGAGCCCCAAGCAAGACAGCGTCCAGCGTGAGTCCCACCCCAAGGCTCCCAGCCACCTTCAGAGACCCGCCGAGCGCCAGGACGCTGCCAGAGGCCCTCCTGCCTCTCCCTGGGCATCAGCGGGGATGGCAGGGATGTGCCAGCGGGGCACAGGCTGCTGAGGAGCGGCACCACGCGTCTCTGCAGCCGACAGCAAGCAGCTCAGGACGAGCAGCCCCCCAGCCCAGCGCCTCGCTCTCTCCTCCGCCTGACCTGACGGCCGAGAAGCTCCGGCAGCGAACGTGTCCAGCCCTACAGGGGATGCCCCAACCGCCCGAAAGCCAACAGCCGGGACGCGAGGAGAGGGGTGCAGCCCTCCCCGCCAGCCCACAGCCCCTTCCCACCCCAGCGCAGCACCAGGCCGCCGATAACCACGGTGGGGCCGGCAGGAGGGGGTCCTGCAGATGCTGTCCCAGCTGGGCTGAGGGGGCCATCCAGTTTTGTGCTGAGCTCCTGATAACCCTTAATCACCCGTGGGCCGTAACACAGAGCCAGAGAGGAGCGTCGTACCCCATGCCGACGGAGCTCGGGAGCCACAGGAGGGGTCGCTGCAGGCAGCCCTGCACAGAGGGAGAAGGGGCTCATTCTGGGGTGGAGACCCAGACCCCAGGTCAGGAGCAGGAAGAGGAACAGCCTGAAGAACTCCTTCCTCATGGACCAAAAGAGGGTACCCAGGGCCCTCCAGTCCACAGAGGCGAGCTCCCTTCACACCGCAGCCTCTCCGCACAGCTCGAGTGCATGAAGACAATTCAGGCTCAAGGGGAAGCGCTCCAGCGCCAGCTGTGCCGTCACCGCACAGCCTCACCTCAGGCCTGCGTGCGTGCGTTCTCATCCTCAGCGAGACAATGCCTTGTGGAAAACGTACAAGCACATAATTAAAGGCTGCATCACAACTCATATGCAGAAGAGCCCAAATTAGGATGCAAAGGCAAGTGTAAATGTTCACAAAGTTGGCTTTCGGAACCAAAACAATGTTTGTTTGGTTTTAGTGCACTTTTCTTGTGACTCATTTTGTACGTAAAAAATAAAGTTTTATCTCACTGCACTGACCCATTTTACATAACCCAGAGCTCGAACCGCAAAGCTGTGGCACCAGAACAGCCGCCGCCTGCTGAGCTGCGGAGTTGGATGCAGGTCTCAGATGGGGAGTACGATCCAGGAAAAACGGCTGTACTGCCAGAGCCCCGGGCAGCGCGCGCCTGCGGCATTCCCTGTCACACACCGGCCCAGCGTGCCAGGCTGTCCTGGAGAAATTCCACCCAGGCGCTCCTATTCCCCCGCCTGCATCCCCGCTCCTCCGTGACGTGGGGTGTCCAGCGTGTGCTCCAGGGCAGGAGAGGCTCCGCAGCACAGGGGCAGGCCACTGCGGGACGGCAGACCCCTCGCGCAGCCTCACACTGCCTGTCCCACCAACGCAGCCGGGACACACGCCGGCGAGAAGGGTGCTATCAGACACAGGCATTTTGGGTTTCTCCCCAAGGCCTCTGCACAAAGACCAAACCGCCAACCACAGACAGGGAAAAAAGAAAACAAAAAAAACCCCGAGCCTCACATAGCAGAAGGTGCCGGCTTCCCACCTGCACTCTCACGCGCTCACGGTCCCCCAGGGGCTCAGCCTGCGGATGGCTCATCCTCCCGACAGGAGCGCGTGCCGCGTCCCACCCGACACTTCCCCCAGGAGGGAGCGACCCCCGCGTCGCCCTGCCCCATCCCACAGCCCTGCACCACGCTGACCCTCGCCGCTCTCGGCGTCTGCCCGCGACGCGGCGTCCCAGCGGAGCCTGACGAGCCCCTGACCGCAGAGATGCGCGGAGGAAGGCTCAACCACACCGGCACCCATGTGAACTTCCTCTGCGGTCGGGGCAGGAGGTGACAGCTTTAGGCGCCTCTCACCACCCCGAAACCGGCTGCTCTTCAGCTGGAACCACCTGCTCTTCAGGACAAGGCAGACGCCTGCGGAGCGGAGCTGCTGGGGGAGCGCCGGGATAACCAGCCGCACCAAACCGTGCTTCAGGCCAGCACGAAGACCTTCGTAAGAAGGGCTGTCCCCAGCCTGTGCCCCAGCACTCAGACGTGCCTGAGGAGCGGCAGGAGGCTGTCCAGGAAGGCCGAACCCCTGCGAGCTCTGTCCCGGCCAGCTCTGCCGCCCCATGCAGCCCCTCGCAGCCCCTCGCGCAGCCCGGTACTCCCCAGCATCTCCTCCCAGCCATGCCAGGCGAGCGGCTCCGGCTGCAAACAGCTCCCGCTGCCTCGGCCGGGCCGCACGCAGGCAGCATGGCCCCATGGCTCAGCGAAGGAGCGGAGATGGCGGCTTCCTCACGCACTGCCGTCCTGCGCACCACCCCGAGAGGAGCACGTGTTTACGTTCTCCCCAGAGCCGGTCCCTCCAGCTCCCACCAACGCGCACGTCCCCTGAGAGGCCCTGTGCCCTGACCCCCGTCTCCAGACCAGTGCCTGCCCCAAGGCCACGGGGCCTCCAGCCAGATCCGCCTGACTCATTTAGAAAATCCCGTTTGAGCTCCTCCGTCATCCCGTGCCCTGTGCTGCTGGTGCCCGCCACCCACACCCCGGCACCAGTGCCACAACCGGCACGCAAGACATCCTCTGTCCACCCACCTCCCACCGCCCCGCTCCGGGGACCTTCACACGCCTCCCCTGGCCCCCGAATTCCTGCCCTCACCTCTTCAAAACACACGCTTTATTTACAGATGGTATTTTTCTGCTTCAGCCTCTACTCAACCCTTCTGTCTGCAAAACAAAGGGGCCGCTATCAAAATCATCGCATCATCGGATCATTGGGGTTGGAAAAGATGCTTAAGATCATTGAGTCCAACCGCAAACCCAGCACTGCCCAGCCCACCACTAAACCATGGAATCATAGAACCACGGACTGGTTTGGGTGGGAAGGGCCCGTTAAAGCCCACCCAGCCCAACCCCCCTGCACGGAGCAGGGACATCTCCAACCAGATCCGGTTGCTCAGAGCCCCGGCCAACCTGGCCTGGGATGTTTCCAGGGATGGGGCATCCACCGCCTCTCTGGGCAACCTGGGCCAGTGCCCCACCACGCTCAGTGTAAAAAAATTCTTCCTAGTGTCCAGTCTGAATCTGCCTCCCTCTATTTTGAAACCACCACCCCTCGTCCTGTCACACCAGGCCCTGCTGAGGAGTCTCTCCCCGTCTCTCCTGTAGGCCCCTTTAGGAAGAATTCTGTCTTTCTGCCAGGCAGCTTTCCAGCCGCTCTTCCCCCAGCCCGTAGCGCTGCATGGGGCTGTTGTGCCCCAGGCGCAACGCTGTAAGGGGAAGAGCAGATCCCACAAAATCCCCCACAAGCCAGTGCTCCAGTACAATTTTTATTTACAGCTATATCCTGAGGTCTTCACTCTTAATCCATCTCACACGCCCTGTGTTGATCACAGACCTTTCTAGTTCCTTCTAGACCACCCTGCCCCAAACCAAACACCATCAAGAAGTCCAACCCTGTTGTTTTATCACCAACACCTGCACCTCCTCACTCCGCTCAGGAGTCGCTGTCCGCATACGGAACAGATCCCACCAAACTGTGTCACTGGCACTCGTGTCCCCTCCTGGAGTCCTTCATTAATTTGGATGACGCCAGCCACTCCGCTGCTTTCCCAGGGATCAGTACCAGGCTAACTGTATCACCAACACCGGAGTCATCCCATTGATCCCGTCAAAGGGGCGCAGCCTCAGCCTGCTCCCATCTCGGTCATCCTCTCGCTCCAGAGCCGCCAGGCGCCCAGGGATCAGAGACCCGCAGCCGGCTGCCCCAGGGCTCCCGGGCGCCAGCTACTCAAAGCCAGGAATCTTAAAATACCTGGATTTGGTACCTGCTGTTCAACGTTGAGCTACCACTCGAGGGAAAGTATTTCATCTCCCCAGTGGGACGGAAACGCTCACGGCTAACGAGAACCCGTTCGCTCTACCCAGCCACGGACCGGTGCGGCGGTTAAACACCGCCCCTGCTCCCAACAAGCCTCGTCGTTCCCTCTGCCGCTACCTGAGCTGGGTACGGGCTGCTGCTCGCGCCCTGCTTCTTCAGATCGCTCGCCCTCAGTCCTGGTTTCTGTTCCATAACATCACCTTTCTCTCCGTTAACGACTGATTATACACCAGTCTCACTGTTCAGACGTGACACCTCTTTTGTAGGCAAGGCTGAATTTTGAAATGCGGCCTTCTTCATCAGCTGGGGGGTCCGGGCGTTTGGGGCATTCCTCAGCAGTGTGTGATTACCGCTTGCGTTCTCCAGCTGTGTTCCTTCTTTTGTGACAGGAGTCCTTCTAAAACTAACAGTAAGGGGCAAGTGTCACACAAACATCCCCACCAGAAAGAACATCCCATCACCACTCAACCCTTCTGGGAGAAAGAGTCCAGGAGCTACAGAGGGCTGCAAGGGGGAGGGAGCCTCCTGCCTTCTGCTCCCCATCCGCAGATGATCCGGTACCGAGGAAGGGGCTGGGACGGCTCCTGAGAGATCGCTCTGGCGGAGCTGCAGCGGAAACGCTGCTGGGAACCTCCCCCGGCGCCGCCCACGGTTGGTGCCAGACTGGTACCACACCACCAGAGCTGGGGACTCTGGCATTCGCTGTGCAATGCCGCTCACGGCTAAGATCACGGCATGATCGGAGCACCGGAATACTGCCCCGCACAAACGCCAGGCAGCTGCCATGGCAGCTCACACCCCCACCCCATCTCTTCGTGTCTCTTGTGACGCGGTTTGTTTCTGTGCTGGGCCGGGGACAAGGTGGGAAGGAACAGCACGGAGCCACCGAGGCTGGAGGGAGAGAGCGCTACCAGGGAGCGAGCGCACGCTCCGCGCCCCAAACAGAACACTTCTGGGCAGCACGCGGGGAGGTCTCGCGAGGAATGAGGATCCCAGGGCTGGGGCGCTCGCCCCGCAGCAGGGCCCGAGGGAGCGGGGCTTGCTCAGCCCGCAGAAGAGCGGGGCTCTGGGGGAGCCAAAAGCAGCCCCCCATCACCTACCGGGCCCCCAAGGCGCGTCAGCCCCAACCCTTCTTGGAGCACGCGGGCAGAGCAACGCAGGCACCTGGGAAACGCGGGGATCGCACTCAGTACCGCGGGGCTGCTCAAGGGCCGCAGCAAGCCGTGCTTCGAGAGCCGAGTCCCCTCCGCCAACGGCATCTGCCACGGCTGCCTTCCAGCTTTCCTGCGCCATGGGCGACGGCCAAGCAAGCACACCAGCTGAGAAACCCGCACAGAAGGAGGTGGCTGCACAGCTCTGGGAGAGGGAACAGAAAAGCCGCTGGAAAGGGGCAGCGGCGGTGGCGGCACCTCCAGGAGCAGGGTCCAGGCTGCAGCAGGAGCCAGCTGCGGGTCCCACGGCACCACACGCTGCACCGCCGGAAGGACGGCAAACAGGAAACCTGCCGGGGCTCGGACGCACGAGGAACGGCCAGCTGGCTGCAGGGAACTTCAGAGAAAGAGCAAGTTAAATCAGGCTCAGACCAAAGACTCCGGCTCACAGAGAAGCCTTTGCCCAGCCGGACGGACAGAGCGAGCCTTCGGCAGGCAGCGCGTCCACGTCCTGCTGCGGCTCCGGCTGCGGCAGCCCCCGCGCGGCAGGAGGAGAAGGTGCCAGAACAAGTGCAGGGTGTGCAGGCAGGCACAAAAAGAACAACAACAACATCAGATCAGCTCCAAAGCATTAGTCAGGACAGCAGAAATGGAGACAAAGCGCTGTGAAAGGACCTTAAAATCCTGAGTAACCGGGTGACAGAACGGTAGATGATCAATGTAACGTGGCGTGCTCAGAACAAAGTAATTCTCGTTTTACATACACAACAATGAGCTCCAACTTCTTGTTACCACTCAGATGAAATCTTGAGGTGATTCTAAATAACTATGAAAACATCAGTTTGCTGCTCAGCAGCAAAGAGCATACAGAATCGTGGCAATTACCAGGAAAGGATGAACAAAACAGGAACACCACGACGCCCGCACCCCGACCCGCAGCGCGCCTGCGACTGGGGGCTGTGCACCACTCAAGCGCTGCTCCTCGCCCTCCCCGGCACTGCTGACCCAGATCTCAAACACAGGCAGAAGGGAAGCAGAAAAGGTACCGGGAAGGGCAGGAGATGATCAAAAGGACGGAACAGGTTCTGCACAGAGAGCCTGAAAAGGAAGACGGCAGAGGGGGAATGAAGTCTTCCATGTCAGGAGAAGAAAGGCCGCCAGGGAGCAATTTGTTCACTGTTTCGTCCAAAACACGAACTAGGGGACATCAGATCCAATTCTTCAGGAGGCAGGTTCAGAACAGAGTGATCTCGTCATACAAAACACGGCCGAGCTCACAATGCTTTGCCAAGGGACGTGGAGGATGCCGAGCTAACGGGCACTCGGGAGATCGTTAGGTAAACTCAAGGACGAAAGCTTCACACGCAGCTATGGAAATAGGGAGACACTGCTTTGGGCTCGGGAAATCCGTGACCCACAAACAGCTCCACGCTGGCAGAACGAACGGCTCGCGGCTCGGCCCCCGGCACAGGCTGACAGCAGCCGAGGCCGGGGCAATGGGCTGGATGGCCCCCCGAGCCCCTGCCGCGACAGCACGGGGAGCGGGCTGCCCGGCCTCTCCTCTCCCCCGCGGGCCCCTGCCTGCGCGCGCGGAGCCGCGGGCGGTAGCTGTGGTTGAGGCTGTCCAAAGCCACTGCAGCAGCCCAGAGCCAGGGCCTCACACTGCCAAACTGACTATCCCAGCTGGAACTTTCCACGCCTGCTCTCTGCGTTAGGCTGGTATTTTTAGACATTTCAGCAAAAGCAATCCAGACATTTCCTAAAATGAGGTTAAGGGAAAATAAGGTAGCTTTGCCAGAGGTGTACATTTTTCCAGCTCTGAGTGATCTGAAGAGCCGATGGACCTGCCCAGTTCAGCGCTGGACGCAAGCGGCTGGCCGGGGTCACCCTTCGTTCACGGAGACGACTTGGGCTGTCCGTAAAAGCGCATCCAGGCCTGGGGGAAACAGCCCCTTGCAGAGCTGCTGGTCACGCTTCTCCGTTTGCGCTGCTGGAGGCAAGGGAGACCCCTCGCTCTTCGCTCGACCCTATACCGAAGGAACCGACGTGCCATGGGGCAGCTCAGCCCTCGGCTGCCACGCGCCAGCTCGGCACAGCAGCCTGGGCTGCCCCAGGACGCGGGCTGCAGCAGAACGCTTTCTGTCCTGAGCGGCTGCATGGCTTCCTTGCTGACAGCCTGAAAAAAAAGACTTTAAATATCTAAAGAAGGACAAAGGCACTTTTGATTTTAGCACTTAGTGTTTGATTTATCGTTTTATCGCCACCGCTTACGTTGATGTGACTGTAACCAGCTGTACCACATACGCAGGCAGGCTGCCCAGCTGCAGCCAAGGGCTCCTCCTGCTGAACCCCGTGTGTTTTGTCACCGGTAACAGATCACAGAGCCGGCACAGATCACCCCTGTGCCGTCCTGTTGCACCTGCTGCACAGCCCAGGTTAGAAAACCCACTCCCCGAAGCCAGCACCAAAACCATCTCTCACAGCGGAGCTAGCCAGGATTTGACGTGCAAAGAAACAAGAGGCTCGGATTCCAGGCCCTGCACCTCTAGCACGGCCGTTCCAAAGGCTGGACAGTCTCTGACAACAGCGGGTACTGCACAGCTGGATCTGCGCGGCTGCGGGCTCTGCCCAGCGGGTCACGTTCTGCCTGCAGCTTCCAAACCGACCCCACCGCTTTCAAGCCCCTCACTACACTATTACCCATTTTCCCCAGGCTTTCCAGGATTTTATGGCTCTTTTTGTAACTATTCACATTTTTTTAAACAGTATAAAAATCACAGACATCAAAACTACGCGTAGTACCCAGCGACGGTCTCGAGGCCACAGAAGCGGTACCGCCAGCCCTCCCGTCCCCGTCGCCCAGACAAGCTGCCGCTCACGCTGAGAGCCCGCGTGGCCGGGGCTCGCAGAGGGCTGCTCCCAAACCAACACGGTGACTGGGACGCTGCACAGTTTAAACACAGCCAAGCTCAAACGCATCTTCTGCCGGACTATAAATGATCGCTGCGATGCGCTGGAAGTTAGCGCCACATTTGTTTAATCACTTTTTTACATCATACGACGCAGAAGGCGCTGTGCCAGGTTTAAAAGCGCTGTGCCTCACAGGACAGCCAGCGAAGGCAGAAACACAGACACGCTCATCAGGGAACTGCGAGCTTACACGGGAGAGCTCGCACAGAAGTGACACTGCCTACACGTACACGACGTCTCAGCGCCCAGGAGGCAAAGGAGCAAGCCCCGGGAAGGAAGGGGCTCCTCTCCCAACCTTCTGACCTTCCTCCACAGCAGTCTGCCAAAGCCAGCACGGTGCTACGGCCCGACCTGCCAGCCCAGCGGTAAAGCTCTCTCAAGAACACAAACGGACCAGGAGACTCCCTGTGACTTGTGTTTCGTGGGACTGGATCCACCTCCACCCACAGGAGACCACGGCGCTGCGAGATTCCCCTTCAGCCCAGGGCGTTACCTTAGGCACAGAAACCGGAGAAACGCCAGGGCACTCGGCACGGCAAGGCAGCCGGAGGACCGGGGAGAGGCAGGCTGAAAGCACCAGCTCTCCAAGCGCCCTGGGAACGGGTCTGCTCTGGGGATGCCAGTTGCCACGGGGCAGCTCTGCAGGGAGATGCTCTGCTGAGCCCCCCAGCCCGAGTGCCCCTCTGCACTCACACCCTGCTCAGGAGGCCATTATTAAAAGTGGGTCCCATCACGTCTCTTCCTCCTCCTCTTCTCAAGCTGAACTCAAAGCCATCTGTGTTTCAGATCTCTGCATCCGATCTCATCACCCTCTGCTCTCCTACAGCCAACGGAGAAAAATAAGCACTTTTAGCGCACAAGTCATCCAACCTACTTCACACTCCCACCTCAGCCCGAGACCGGCTACAGGGAGCCTGGGGAACTGACTCAGGCGGTGTCGCCTCCACCACAGCCACCTCGCGCTGAGTAGGCGACTCCCCCAGCTTCTGGATCCCACCCCTCCCTTCGATGACAGCCCGCTCAGCCAATACAGCAGGAGCCACGCCATCCCTTCAGGCACCTAAGGATGCTTCCGTCAGGACCCTCGGGGCCAGGCAGGGTTTTCTGGACCTTTCTGAAAGCAGGTGCCCATATTCTGCGTAAGGGCAGGTTCGCACCTCCCCTCGCAGTTCGGGCAGACACATCGCACCTCGGAGCAGCGGTGGTGGGAACGACGCAAGGGTGTGTGCCTCCAAAGGACTGGAGCGCTCGCCTCCCCAGCCTTACGTCTTAATCACAAGATCCTTCTATTTCCATGGAAACAGCAGAATTAGAGGCTTTAGTTTAAAGACAATTACCAATGTCGAGTATTTAACCGTTAAACCTGTCAGCGCTCCGGTCTCCAGCGCCAGGAGAGGAGACTGCGCTTCCCTGCACCACTGCTGCTGCCCTGCCGAGGGCTGCATGGTGGCAATGGGGCCGAGCCGTTCTCCGGCCTCACCGCCGCATCCAGCCACCCAGAGACAGCCCGCCAAGGGCAGGACCGCTCCGTCGGCACGCGCTCTTCCTTCACTCACCAGTCAATTTGGCTCAGAGAGCTCACCCCCCATCAGCACGCCAGGAGACGGAAGCTCCCGACTGCGGGCGGTTGAACCCAGTGCTCACGCGCACATCGGCCACCGATCCTGGACGAGGCACAGCAGCCCGGCTGACCAAGGCCTCCCCGATGCCTCCGCAGCAGGAAACGGCGTTCTGTGTCGTGAGTCACTCACAAGTTACTGGCTGGCTTCGGGCACCGACACAAGGATCAGCCCGCACAAGGAGAGGCCAACGCCCCCGCTCCCGCCTGAGCCAGCGGAACGCTGCAGTTATGGTCAGGCCGAGGCAGCAGCGGTGCGGAGCCAAGGCGCTAATTACCATCGCTAGCAGAGGTTACCCTGGCCAACCCCGCTGCTGTCACTCCAGCTTGCAGCCGCAAGCCTTTCTCAAAAACAAAGCTGCCAAGGACCGGGCAGCACCGCAGGCCCTCTGGAACACGCACGGTGGGTCTGCAAAGCACAACGCAAGCTACGATACCAGCAGCGTCACCAAGGCTGCTCAGCTAGATCGGGCTGCTCTGGGGAGCCACCCGCCCCCAGGAAGCACTGGGCAACACAGGGGCACCCCCCACGAGACGGGAGAAGAGCTGTCCCTGCCACCTGCCCAGCCAGGGGTCCCCTCCCCAAAATGCCCCCTTGGTGCTCTGCTGCCTTGGCACTGCTGCAGGCAGCGTGACCGCCAGCTAACGGGCCCAGGGAGGCAGTGGAGGGGTCCTGCACAAGCCGCCTCTCTCCTCTTGGCCATTACGCCCCAGGCCAAGGACCAGAGTTGCTCAGTCCAGCTCCCGTCACACGCAGGCACACAGACAAGGGGCAGACGGTGGGCAGCAGACGCCAGCACAGAGCAACTTTGCCACAGCACGTGTCACCTGCTGCCTTGCCCCTACCTGGAAGGCCCTGGAAACCAGCCATGAGCCATATTCCCGCCACGGTTATCACCACATTCCCAAAGCCCTCCCTGCCCCGTCAGGGCAGCAACGTCCTGGTCTCTAGGGGAGCAACTTCCCAGCCACAGAAATCCTAACCCTGCGCTGAGACAGAGCTCAGAACCAGAGAAGATGGGGGGAAGTCACCTCCTACAGCAGAGCCCGGGGGACTCGGCCAGCCCTGCTCCAGCGAGGCTCACGTGGAGCCATCCACACCCTTGTGCTGGCAAAGCTCCACACCAAGGCACACACGTGTGGCTGGAAACATCATCTACAGCTGATCTACCCCAAAAGCCAGGTGAGCTTTAGGCCAGACTCTCCTGCCGCCTCTGGAGATCTCCCCAGGGCGCAGTCACACACACCTGCCAGCCCCCGACTACCTGCAAGGACAAGCACGAGCAGGAAAGAGCTGTCCTGACCTCCGGTCCGTGCCTGCTGCTCCCCACACAGAGCCCTGAGCTTCCTGGACCCTGCAGCCCCCCGAGCTCGTCGTGTCACACGGGAGGCCCTCCCTGCTTCTCCACAAAGCTGCCGCATGTGGGATGGGGTGCTGATGGGGAGGACACCTGCTGTCAGGACACCCTCAGGGATCAAACCCTCGGGCTGCCTCACATACGGCTCCTCGCTCCGTCCCCTCCTCTCCTCTGACTCTGCCCTGCTGCCTGCAGCTGCCCGTCCTCATCCTCCTCTCCCCCCGCCCGGCCGGGGCCGACACCCCTCGGCTGGTGGAGGGGAGCGGGCAGCGGGTGCTGCGGCGGGTGCTCTGCCTGGCAGCGGCGGAGGGGAGCGGGCGGCGGGTGCTCTGCCTGGCAGCGGCAGTGAGTCAGGCGCAGGCAGCGCGCACGGGGGAGTCTGCCGGCTGAGTCACCCAGCGCGGAGACGGCTGACTCACTCTCGGACACCGTGGGTGCGGGATGGATGGAGGGATGGATGCGGGCCGGCAGACGCTGCCGCAGCAGCTCCACATGCAGGTTTCCTCCCTGTCGCGCTGCGCTGTTCTGCGGCCAGCGGTTCCCTGAGGGCCCGGCGTGGGGAAGAGCACCAGGCTGGCAGCGCTGTGGGCAGGAGGGCTCCCGGCCACCAGCGGTGCTTCAGGGACCACCGACCAGCTGCCTGTTCCCAGACACACACCAGCGTCCCTGCTGCGGTGCCCATCGGCCGCCCCCAACCCAGGACTGACGCCATGGGCCGGCCGAGCCCTCAGCCTGACCGCAGCAGCCGCCCACCCGGCACCGTGCAGCCCGACGGGCGGGCTGTGCCAGGAGCACGGTCTGTCCACGGCCCCTTCCCCAGCCCGGGGCAGCTGGCAGCACCAGGGCACAGGGACGTGGCCCGAGGGGTGTGGGGACCGAGGGGACCCTCGCCTGCCGGGTCCCTCCAACCACCGCCGCCCTCTTCGGCTGGAGGAAACCGCGCACCATTACTTCAGCAATACAGTAACCCAAAATCTCATTAACTGTGCATTTATTTTAGGCGGGCGCCTAAATCCAGCGCCCGCCGCTGCGGTTTGGGAATTAGCAGAATTAGCTCAAGGAGAGGATGGGACAAGGGGCTGGGGTCAGCGCTGCCAGGGAGCCCCAGGCACACGGACAGAGAGCAGCAGAACCCACCACTCGAACAGGAAAGCAAGGTGCAGTGGTGGGGGCTTCACCCACCAACATGGCCCCAGCCAAATCACGTGAAGGAGGAAGGGGGGTGGTGATGACCCCTCCCTACACACCCACCAGTGCTGGGACCAGGGCTGCGGGCAGAAGAGCAGCTTCTTCCCATTTAACCCGCAGAGCGGCAGGCAGCAGCGGATCCAGCTGGCTTTCCGAAGGCTGCTGGACACTAACTTAACAGATAGCCAAAAAGCCAACACTCTATACAAAATAAAGACAATAATTTGGCTAAAAGACCTGAACTAGCTTACAGGTCAGCAACATCCAAAATACCCCCAAAAGGGTAAGAAATGGGAAAAAAAAAGAGGAGGAAACAGATGTCAGTAAGATCTTGAAAGCAGGAAGTATCAAAAATTGGTAGAGGAAGCTGAAGGCTCCAGGAAAGAGAGCCTTTCAACAACGCTGAGTACAACAGGAAGCAGCCCTGCAGAACACGGCACCTGCAGGCAGCTCCGGCGGGACAGACCGCTGATCCCGAGAGCGGAGGTGCTCCGCCACTCCTCCCCACGACGGCTCTGAAGGAGCAGGCTGAAACACTCTTTAATAAGAGTAAAGATAAACACACAGTATCAAAACCATTAGCAATTTTTTAAAGCAGTCATTAAAACAATATAATTTTAAATTAAAAGGCACAACCAACCTGAATGTTAGAAAAAGTGAGCTCACCAAAAGGATCACTCTCCTGCTTCTGCTATTTTTCCGTAACTATTGAAATAAGGGAGATATTCAGGCATGGCTGAAACGGAGGGAAGTTACCTCAGCGCCCAGAAAGGAACACACAGACTCCCCCAAGTACTCTCCACGACATGCAAGGTGGCAAATGCCAGGAATGCCAGGACAGCCAGCTCCAGCAGGGACCACGGAGGACATCCATTTGGAGGGCATCTCCAAAGACGCGAGGAGCGAGTGGGTAACCAGGAACCGTCGGCACAGAGTTACCACGGCAGATAATCCACGATCAGCCCAGCTGCCTCAGGAGACGGCTGAGCTGAGGGAACGCGGGCTGACGAGCAGGGTAGCCCGGGGGTCCATACGGGGCCCGTGTCACACCGTACCTTCATCGACCACCCGTGCAACGACAGTGCACCCCAGCGCTAACCCGAACACGCTGAACACAGCTCTAATGCACAAGAACACGACAAACGCAGACAGGGTGATGCAAACCCTCACAAAGCTCAGTATGGAGACGTGCACGTCTGTGTTTGGGGCAGAAGGACTCCCGTGCCGGCTGGGAAGCTGCTGGCCAGGAGCAGCCTGCCGGAGAAGGGCCTGGGTCAAGGCACGCACCAGGCTGAGCACGAGCCAACAGCACGTGCTCGCGGCGAGGATGGCAGACTGCACCCCGGGTCACGTCAGGAGAAGCAGAGTCAGCAGGTTGAGGGATGTCTCTCTACTCAACACCAGTCTGGGGCTCCTCAGTCCAAGAGGGATGTTGAAGAACTGGTGATGGTCCACAGACGGCTACCAAGCGGTGAGGGGCTTGATGTACGTGGTGACACCGAGGAGATGGGCTTCCTGGGTCTGGCAAAGAGCAGGCAAAGGGGCAACCCAAGAGTGGCCTTCAGCTACAGGAAAGATGCAGTTGAGCCTTCTCAGCAACAGCAGACAGTGCAACAAGGGACAAGAGAACCAGGCCATGGCTTTGCACCACAGAGACCGAGCATTAGAAAAAATTCCCCACTAAGGGAGCAGCACCTGCAGAGACGGGGTATAATTTCCATTCTGAAGAGTTTTCTAGACTCAGCCGGAGAAGGCCACAGCCAACCGATCTAGTGTTGGTGAAAGTCTGATTTTGAGCAGGCTGGACTGGAGACTCCAGAGATCCAAACAACTTTTCTCTGATACTACAAACAAATTGGTACCAGGCCTAATGCTAGTCAATGCTTCCTGCATCGCGTGGAGAAAGGCAAGTCAAAGGAAAACAGCTGAAAAACATCTGGTTGATGCGGTAACTTGGAGGATCTAGGACTGGGATGTGACTGAGCAACCTGAATCCCCTTCCAAGCCGAGCCCGTTCAGCTAAAGCACCTCTCTGTACCGCCCAGTGCAAAGTGTTCCGACCGAGGATTCCCTGCCGTCCTGACAGCACCGGGGCTCAAACCCCAGGAACAGGCCAGCGCTCAGGGCAAACGAGCAGCTCATCACTAGTCCTCAACGCGAGGCTGAAGCAAAAGATCTGAATGTCCTCAGGTACTTAAAAAGGACAGTGACTAGAGACAGGAGATGGATTCACAGCAAACGTACCTGCAGCTGAGCGAAGTAACAGCATGCTGCCTACAGCCTGATTTTCTTTATTTTGAGAACACTGGGTTGTGAAGAGCCATAAAAATTCTTCGAAGGCCACAGTCAATGAACTCAGAGACAAGCACTATGTGATTAACTTTCCAAAAGAACACCAAGAGAGAACTGATTATAAACTTTTCAGGGAGTAATGTCCAGGTAACAGAGTTTTACTTCTTCCAGTCTAAAGAAAAAAAGAAGAAAGTGGAATTTTAAACCAGATGAACACAAATTAGAAATTAAACGCTAACTGTTAGCAGCTATGGGAATCAACAACCAGAACAGGAGAGGGAAAGGAACAGCGGATTGGGTGTGGAACCCCGTCCCTGGAGGCTTTCAAGACCTTTTCAGCTGGACAAAGCCCCTCACAACCTGCTCAGATGGCATCGCTGAGCTCGTGTTGAGCTAACGTTGCGCCAGAGGCTCCCAAGGTCATTCCAACAGCGACTGCTCTGCCATTCTCCACCTTGAGGTTTTCCAGTCTGACCCACACCTTTGTCTGAGAAATGCTTCAGTCAAACAGTTTAATCCGAATCATAGGGCAATAACACGAGTTTTATTAGCTCACAATGCACGGCAAAACAACCGAAAGGACATTCCAGCACCAACCTCTGTGCTTAAACTTCAAAACCACAAAACTCAGCTCACGGAGCTCAACGTACTTTTAGGCATTTTCTTCTCACAAGATGAATATACCCTAGTCTCACCCGCTCACCGTCACAGCTCCCTCGTGCCCTTCCATCACAGCCCCACCGAATGCCTCATCACAGCCACGTTGCGTGATCATCCCTCACACCACCCACCTTCCAGCACGGGCTCCGGAGCAGAAGGGGCTGGGCAGATTCTCCCACGCCCGTTTCTTACTTGCCCCGTGCCATGTGCCATTTTTGTCCTCCAGTTTTACCTTAGACTCTCCAACTTAATTTCCATGCCTTGGTCTCACAAAGCATCCTTCGCCAAACCCTCCAGAGAAAGCTGCTGGGAGGAGGCAGAGCAGACAACAGACTGCCCAGCAAGGTCTTGCAACGCATCGGAGGAAGGACAGCAAACTATAAACAAGAGACTCCACCAAGGCAGACATTACTGAACTCCGTAGGCAAGATCTCACTGGAGGCAAATCCAGAAGAAAAGAAAAAAAAAGAAACGAAACATTACAGAAAGCTGGCAGGTCCTCAAAGCAATAGTGCGAACGGCACAAACAGAAATTATCCCAGTGCAAAGGAATAACGAGTGGCAAGGTCTCAGGCACAGGATGGCCTGCATGTGGAAAGTGGAAATCAGGTCAGAGGAGTAAGGACAAATACAAACGAGTGGCACCAGCACCACAGCCTGAAGCCCAAACAGCTACGCAAAGAGTAAGAGGCAACCACCAACAACCTGCAAAGAGAAGCAGCAATCCTCATGTCCATTAGTAATAAACACAACAGCACGAAAGAGGTCGGCCTGTTACCCAGCGGACAGAACAAGCCATTCAGAAACGACACCCAGGACAAAGTCTTCCACCCCTTTTTGCGTAAGTCTTCCCTACGAACAGCAAAGGTGTCCAGCACGAAGAGCGGCAGCCAAAGAACACACCTAAGCTTTCAGTAAAAACACGCAATGCCAGATTTTGATTAACTCGACCCTGGAATGCTTAATTGTCCGGAGCAACCTCGGAAGAGCTCAGGCCCTGAGACCTTAGAAACAGCAACGGCAACAACCCGTAAGTCCCTGGAAGAGGAGGCAAGCACCGGTACGCATCAGGAACAAACGGAACCACACCGGTTCCTCCTGCGGGGGTGCCAGCCCTCCCGCACCGCAGAGGCGCAGACGTTAGGGATCATACGCTAAGCAATGCTTCTGACTCTGTTTCACATGGTATTTTCAAAATTAATTTAAGGAAGCATAAGCCTACTGCAGGCCACAGCAGCACTGATTTGATAACTGTTCTGGGAATACTTATCAGATAACTACACAAACGGCCATGAGTATCAGCTTGGATTGGGCAAGCTGTCCTAGGCTCAGCTCTTCTCAGTGCCGTTCTTAACGAGCCAGACGATGGAAGAAAGTACGCTTATGAAAATTACAAGTGGTGTGAACCCAAGAGTGAGCGCAAGGATGAGAATCTAAACGGCTTTATCAAACTGGAGAAATCGCCTAGAAAGCATCACACCCCAAAAGGTCAACTGTGAGGGCCCGCACCCACGCAGCATCAACCACCTGCCCAGGAACAGAGAACTGCTGACCAGCCAGCAACCCGTCAGAGAGGATCCGGGGTCAAAGCGGATCACGGGCCAGCAGAGTCAGCTACACCGCATTTCCGAGAAAAGGCGACCACCATGCTGAACCACAGGAACAGAGACAAGCCTGCAGAAGTCCTGCTCTGTGCTTCCTCCAGCACCGGCTGAGCGCTGCATCCCGCCCTGGGTACCACTTCTCAAGAGGGAGATGATCAAGTGGAGAGAGTCCAGAGGAGCACGAGGATGAATCAAGAATCAGAAATTCACCAGACCAGGTCGTCCAAATCCCCATCCAACCTGGTCTTGAACACTTCCAGGGATGGGGCATCCACAGCTTCTCTGGGCAACCTGTGCCAGTGCTCCAAACCCTCATCGTACAATGTTTCTTCCTGATGTCCAGTCTAAATCTACCACGTTTCAATTTAAAACCATTAGCCCTCACCCTATCACACGAGGCCCTACTGAAGAGTCTCTCCCCACCTTCCCTGCAGCCCCCTTTGGGCACTGGGAGCCGCTCTCAGCTCTCCCCGGAGCCTCCTCTGCTCCAGGCTGAACAGCCCCAGCTCTGTCCTGGCCGCACAGGAAAGGTGCTCCAGCCCTCTCATCATCTGCATGGCCTCCTCTGGACCCTCTCCAACAGCTCCACGTCCTTCTGATGTTGGGGGCTCCAAAAAGGCTCTGGGTTGCAGGCGCACATTACTGGCTCCTGTTGAGCTTCTTGCCCACCAGCACCCCCAAATCCTTCTCCTCAGGGCTGCTCTCGATTCATTCCCTGCCCAGCCTGGATTTGTGCCTGGGATTGCCCCCACCCATGTGCAGGACCTTGCACCTCCCCTGGTCGAACTTCATGAGGTTCACATGAGCCCACCCCTCCAGCCTGCCAGGGTCCCTCTTGGTGGCATCCCTTCCTTTCAGCCGATCAGCTGCACCCCTCAGCCCGGTGTCATCCACAAGCTGCTGAGGATGCACTCTATCCCACTACCTATGTCGTTAATTAAGATACTAAACAGTACTGGTTCCAGCACCCACCCTGGAGGGACACCACTCGTTTCCATTTGGACATTGAGTTGCCAACTGTAACGCAGCTCTTTGGATGCTGGATGATCCAGCCAATTCCTTACCCACCTAATAGTCCACCCGTCGAACCCATCGCTCTCCAGTCTCCCGGGAAGGCTTCAGACACGCTGTCACTGACAGTCTTTGAAAAGCTGGTTAGACAGCCATTTCTCAGGAAGGACAGACATCCCGACCCTAGGCAGGAAGGCAGGTCAGCGATCTCCCACTGCCCCCTCCCACCTCACAGGGCGATTGCGCAAGATTGTTCCTGCCCCACGTGCAGATTCTGGGCGCTTCTGGACCCTGCTAGCTACACCTTCAGGAACCTAACTGGCCACGACACCTTGTCCTCACTGGTCACAGAGATTCTTTCATTCTCTTGTTCTCCTGCTAGCTCTCTACTGCTTCTTTCACTAGCCTCAAAAAGATTGTCCTCCCCCTGCCTTCAGTTTTGCTCCGTTTTCAGGTGTCTCACGTGGCTGTGCCCATAGCACCTCCTTTCCTCCCTTCATGCTGCTTCTGCCCAGCCTCATGTTTTCATTTAACAGCATCTCACAGCTCTCTGTTGATGATTCATAGTTCTGCCTTTCTATTCCTGGGCTGTCTCCTGTCCAAAACGAAGCCTCAGCTTATTTCCCCCTCCAGCATTTCCAGTGTGTACCCACAAGCCCAAGCTCAACAGGATTAAAGAGAGCTGTTACTAATCCCAGCTTTGTCCCCTCTTCCCCCGAGCCCTCCTGCTCGATGACGGGGGACATCGCTTAGATCCTGTCTGCGAGTGAAGGACACAATTCAGACACAGGGAACAGAGTTCACAGACCCAGCTCTGCTCTCCTCTCCGTGTCCTGGTGGCCCCTAAACCCCTGCAGAGCCACGACAAGCTACAGTCCTCGAGACACAGCCTTTATCACCCACCACACAGCCCACGACCAGAGCCTTCCACTCTGCATCCATCACCATTGCACCCTTCCCAGAACTGTCTGTCACACAACAAAATCCTGCCTCATCCATACTCAGTCAGAACGCTGCTGCTAAGATTATTTTCCCAACCTCTCCTCCTTAAGCAGGCCAGCCCTCCCTTTGAATCCCCTCCTCTGTACATCAACTGCAAGCTGCTTCTCTTCACCCCCCAAACTACTCATACATTCACAGCTATCCTTCCTTCTCCAGGAAGAGCTTCCTCCTCCCTCCCAAACCGTGACAGCGGTCTCCGCTTCCCAGCTGCTAAATTTCAAGCAAACACCTCCCTATGTTCTCCCATTTGTACTTCATGTTTGAAAAGAACTCTGTAAACAACCTGAAATCAGCTTTATTATCCTCTTTCCAATTGCTCCTTAAAGCCCTCCTGCGCCTCTGTACTCACCAGAAACACCAGGAACAACCCAGGTTAGACGACTGCCGCGTTAATCCGCACCCGTGACGCAGCCCGTGCTGTCCCACTTTCTCTGCACGCTCCCCACTTGCGGATCGGCATTTGCCTCTCATTTTTCAATAAACCGCGAGACCTTTGCGCAGGGCCCTCTTTGTCCTGTGTTCTCCCAGCGTCTTCTGCAGGAGCAACCCGATCAGATCAGGCTCCAAGGTGTGGCTGCAATGAAAAAGCCCGTAGGGGAAGCAGCGGAGCACACCTAACCATTCCCCAACAGAAGTGCCACGGCGCTTTTGGCCCCGCAGCGCCGACCACCCGCCGGGGACAGCGCCAGCCCCAGCCACCCGCCGCAGCGCTGCTTCCTGCACAGACTCGCTCCGTTCACCTCCGTTCACTCATCCGGAGATCGGGGAAGGGACGCACGCTCGCTGGAGGCCGAGCCGAAGGCCAAACCCCTCTTCGCTAAGCACAGGAGTCGCTGCGGGGCTGAACACCAAAAGCAGCCCAAAAACAACGGCAGGAGGCAAGCAAGCAGCATGCTACAGGGAGTGAGGGTCAGGGGCCGACAGCCCACGTCATCCATCGCGGCCCGCTGATGGTGACGAACCCGAAGCCGGTGGCTCCCAGCCCTCCAGGACCACAGCAGCAGGACAAGACCACGATTTTGGAGGCAGTGGCCAGCAGCCGGTTAGCTGCAACTGAGGCACAGCACCCTCGAAGACTGCGTGGTTTCATCACCACACGGATCACGTGGAAGGAGCACGGTCTCACTCATAACCCCGGGGAAGAGCTTCCAGAGTGACTCACGCAAGCCAGGGGATCCAGCGCGGAGCTGCAGCCCCACGGCAGCGAGTCACTGAGGACAGATGCAAACATCCCTTTTCCACTCTGTTCGGCCTAGATATGTATTTTATTAGGATCTGTAGGAATTTGGGAATAGCAGGGGTTTGCCAGGCTGGGTGGAAACTGGACAGCAGGTCTGAAAGTTACTGGGGCAGGAGAGGCAAGCAGACACAGAAGAACAGGGCTTAATCGTATGGACCTCCTCTCAGCAGGGAAGCAGGCTAAAATTATCTTGATTTTCAGCTCTCCTGCCTCAGAAGACTCCTTGCTCTCAGAAATCCACCTGAATATGCACACTCCAGCCTCAGTGCCACTAGCAACGCCCCGAGCACGGCAGGAGGAGGCAGAAGGAAATAAGACCACAGTTGCCTTTCCCATGCTGGGCACTGTAGGCAAAAATAAAACGGAAGTGGTTTGTTCACTCCATGCAGCTGCTACACAGGAGGCTCCGACTTGCAGAAAATCCTGGAGGAGGATTTGAAAAAAATCAGACCCCAAAGTAGGAAGATGGGATCAGGAAGAGAAAAGGACTCCTCCTGCCCAGGGAGGGATGCAATACCAACACGGCAGTTCTACTGAGGTGCTCCTCAAGGTTAAAAGCTCTGATCACGGGCACATTGCTGGGACAGCTCCTGCATTCCTCAATTTCTAGTCATTAGGTTCCTGTATCGACCTTCCAGCCCATTACTGCTTCTAAAAAAAAAGAGCGCTGACATGAAATGGGTCCCACGCACCTGGAAACACAGTTTAAGGTCCAGATCAGACATAATTTTCAAGGCCAGGTTGGACAGGGCTCTGAGCAACCTGACCTAGTCGAGGATGTCCCTGCTCCTTGCAGGGAGGTTGGACTAGATGACCCAAACCATTCTATGATTCTATATTTTAAACCTAGTTTGGCCACCCAGATTAATCAAAAGTCCTATCACCAGCTTTGAACGGCCAGTCTGGACCCACAAATGCCTTTAATGCTCATCCTGGTGAAGCTCCAGAGGCGGCGAGAGCCCAGTGCTGCTCAAGATTTGAAGGTCTCTGCACAGAAAGAGGACATGCTCTGTCAGCCAAACCTCCTGAAAGAGGATGGCAAGATCAGCTATTCACAGACCAATTGCCAAAACCAGCCACACCTGAATTTCTCTGACTGGCTCCTCACCAGGCAAAGCCCCAGCCACTCCAGCCCAAGGACAGAAGGGAAGTGCAAGCGACAGGCCCGGACACAAACCGAGGTCTCACCCCGCATCGAAGGCGGAGGCAGCTCCCAGGGTCGGGGTCCGCAGGACGTCACTGGCCAGGCAGAACTGTCCCTAAGCAAGGGAAAGACGCTGCGCAACCGAACCGTGAAACTCCCTGCCGGCAGAAATCGCGAGGGCTATGCCTTTACGTTGGTCAAGAACGACTTAAGGCACCAAGGGGAGAGCAAGGACCGAACAGCACGCGGAAACCACAGCGAGCCCCAGAAGACCTGCCGACGTGTGGCACACCGCTCGGAGAAAGCGCCCCTCAGACAGGCGCGGGTTCCTACGCTGCTCCCCAGGCGCTTGGCTTCGCCGCTGCCGGCCAGGGCGCCCAGCGAACAGACCGCTGCTGACAGCCGCCTCGCACGCGCTCCGGATCGCACGGCGCAGGTCCGTTCTGCCTCCCCACAGCCCTGGCCACGCAGCACCTGCTTCTCGCCCGTGCCCACGCTCGCATTCATGCGTCGCATCGCGAGCCCGGGGAGAAACGGAAAACTGATCCAACCAAACCCCAACACAAAGCTCGGTGTTACCAGAGCTCCCCGATCCAGCTCACCACGCAGCAACAAGCGCTGGTAACAGGGAGGGCGGGCAAGGAGCTGCCGGGTGGGAACGGCCGCATTGCCCCTCCTGCAGCAACCACACTTGTTTGGGGTGAGGTGATTGTGAAACTGCAGCCACAGAAATCTCCAGTGCTCTCCCTGAGCCCACATCCAGATCCCGTTCCTTCCCTGCGGCGTATCTCCACGTCCCCATCGTCTTCTCTTCAGCCACAACAGCAGAGTTCTGCCCCTGCGGCGCCAGAAACCTTCTCTTCCTTCACCGCAGCACCTGCAGCTTCAGCCTGCTCAGTCTTCAGCTATCAACATCATCCACTCCGGCCTCACCATCTCTCCCAGCTCCTGTCCATCGCAGCATCAAGGAATTTCATTTTCCGACTTTCCCGCTCTTCCACAGGGCCTTGTTCTTGAGTTGTAAGCTCTATCAGGTAAGAACCGCCGTATCCTCCAGCTGTGCACAGCATCTGGCAAAGGTGGCTCCAGATGATCGGGCCACAGTATAAAACTTCATTAAAATAGCGGATGTGTTTGTCCCAGCGTGGCACAGCCCTCCTCCAGCCACGTTTCTGCTCTGCCCATCACTCCCGCAGGGCCAAGGTCTCCCCTCGCACCAGGACCTGCGCCGGGACTCTGCCCACGCAGATCTTTCCGCTTGTACCGCTCACGCCGGCCATCGGCTCTGGGAGACGCCGACTCCGCCAGGCAAGGACACGCCGTGTCAGAGGACCCGGGGCTCTGCCGTGCTGGCTCGTAAGGCTCAAGAAGCACTTCCAGGTACCCTCCGGAGCCCCTCCCGGGAGCCTGGCTCTGAGATGCCAGCGCTCCCCATCAAAGAAAACCGAGCGTGTCATCAGAACATCCGCCCCATCTCTCACTTTTCTGTTCTTTTAGCCGCTTTTGCGCTTGATTTACAGCGAAGCTCAAGCCTAGGGTGACACAGTTCTGCCCCGATCCGGCAGGCAGAAGGGGCAGCAGCCCCCCGGGATGCCCGGCTCCAGGGGCAGCAGCCCCCCGGGACGCCCGGCTCCAGGGGCAGCAGCCCCCCGGGACGCCCGGCTCCAACCCGCGGAGCCGAGATGCGCTGAGGGCTCTGCGGTTCGCTGCTCTCGGAGGAGAGGGAGCACAGCTCCTCTCGCCACGCCCCGCCACCCTTCCCTGTGGTTTCCAAGGCTTCAGGAACTTCCAGGCACACACAAACAGGGCAATTCTGCAGAGGTCATGGAATTAGCAGGAAAAGGCTAGCTAAGCAGAACGCTCTCCTTCCCAAAGGGTGTAATTTACTTGAGGCTGATTCAGCTGAGCAAGGACATGCCGGCAAACCCCGCGTGCGGCCTGGCAGCACGGGGCTCCCCAGAGCCGCGGCAGGATGCCGAGAGGGCTCCAGGAGCGTCGCTCTTAGCCTCCTCAAGAAGACACCGGCACCTCCTGCCTCCGATTCCGCTTTGCGAGTCAGAGGAGCCAGTTTCAGAAGGCACTGGAAAAGGGTGCAGAACAGAGCTGTGAAACTTACGCTGGAACTGACTAAAATGACAGGCTGCAGCCAGTTTAACTCATCAGGAAAACAGACAGAAAGGTGACCCCATTAACTGGTACAAGCGGCGTTAAACACAAACAGCCGGTACCAAAGGACCGCTTACTCCTGGATCAAAACGCAAAACATGAAAAAAAATCCAGGATCTTGGAGATGCCTATTGAAAAAATGATGCTAATTATTAACAGCGAGATGTCCGGTAATGGAGAAAAACTCCTCAGGTAGCGCGGCCCTAGACTGTAACTGCATCTCAGGGATACCTCAGCCGGTGCCTTCCACCAAGCTGACTGGGAAAAGGCCAAAATCCCGGGATGAATGGGTTTATACCAAGTGACGCAACAGCCCATTGGGTCTTAAACAGCAGAACAGCTGGGAGCGGGGCAACGCAGAGCCAGCACTCAGAGGTAGCTCCTGCCCAACAAAAGCCAGAGGCAGGGCCACAGCTAGGCCAGCCTGCTACCAGCAGACCATGCTCCAGGGCTTTGTTCACCCGGTGCCTCTGCCAGAGAGGAAACAGCTGAAAAATGCAGAGGAAAGCTGTTCCAAACTAATCCCACCTGAAATGCGGAAAGGAACCAAAACCAGTTTAGAGGCGCGTTGGAGGGCTGTGAAAGGACAAAGGGAAAACACACACTCCTGGTAAAACTCTACCTGCCCTCGTTCTTGCTCCCTGCCTGGCCACCAAGCCCTCTCACCATGGCTGACAACCCGCTCCAGGCTGAGCCCTTAGCTGGGCTGCAAGACACCTGCGTGACAGCTAACATCAGGGAAAAAACTCCCATCGTTCAACAAAAGCTCTGCTGAGCGATCTCACCTACTTCTCATCTACCTTCCACCTCCTCCCTCCTGGCCCTTGCTGCTTCATGCCCAGAGAAGATCTCCTCCCGGCGCTGCACCATGATCCTCCTTCTGCATCTCCACCTTCCTGGCTCGCCCTCCCCTGTGCATCAGGGGACCCACGCTGGCTCCCGCTGCCCCACGCAACGCGCAGTCCCCGTCCTGCGCGTCCCTCGGGTGACTCTCTGCACCGCCGGCGTCGCTCCTCCTGCCTAGAACCTGCATTTTGGTCACTTCCGAAAATTCACTTCTACGAAAGAAATTAAGTGCTGTGTAACCACTGCTCTAATTACAAATTCTATTAATATAGCTCTGTCTATCGTCTGCTCCAGAGTAACGTAGTTAGAGGTCACATTTATTACAAGCAGGGGTTGAACCAGCCTCAGAGCTGAAGTTGCACGTCATTCTGCTTCATGCATACATAAAATCTTTGATAGAGCTCGGCAGCTTGCAGCAGTCTCTGAGATTTGGCAAAGAAACAAGCCAGGGATGAGGGAAACGCTTTTTCCTAGCCCCCGAAAATCCATCCAAATTTGGCTGAAAACCGCCAGGTCCTGCCTGTGATTCAGCTGGCGCTGGCCACCGGCCCAACCCACCGCCGTCCCCAGCCCCGGGTGCCCAACCACCGTCACACCGCCACAGCCCCCCAGCGAAGCTCGGCTACAAGGAGGAGACGAAAACAAAGCCGGGTTCCCCTTCCTCCCGCAGCGGCACTCTGGACACCACGGCCGTGTGTGCCCAGGGAAGGCCCCATTCACACGTCGGTTTCGTCTCATTGCTAACTCCACACTCTTCTGGTTCCTCCTCGGGAAAGGCTCCTTCGCCCCGACGCAGGGCTGCCGGCCGCAGCAGCCCACCCAGCACCCGCTGTCTCCCTCCCCGGCAACGCCGCTGCAGCGGGAGCTGCGAACCCACACGGGTTCTGTACAGCAGCGCTGCTGCCGCCGCCCCCGCCCACCCGCCCACGCTGCTCCGGAGGTGGAAACCCACCCCAAACGGCACCCCTGGCTCCAGCGGAGGGCAGACAGCTCGGGCGCAGCTGCGGAAGGGAACGGGCCCTGCCTCCCTCCCTTTTGAAAAGGAAGGAGCTGCCTGCAGAAAAAGAACCTGGTGAGGGGATGGGAGCAAGTCTCGCAATATCCAGCACCCCGTTTAGGAAGCTGAATTTGGGATTCCACTGGCAACTTCCATAACAGATTTTGGGATCAGAAGCAGTCGTTACGGTCACAGAATCTGATCTTCCGACCAAGAACACAAACCAACAAACAAAAACCCTCTTCCAGCAATTTCTGTATCAAGCCCAAAACCCGCAGTTTAGGAGGATATTCCCTTCCAGATATGGGCACTTCAAGAAACGACAACATCTCCAGCAAAACTCCTCCAGCCGTTAATCACCCCCACCGTTAATTCAGCCTCTCACGTACACTGGGTGACGTACTGCACGTCACTGCATCGTCACAGGCGCGCTGCTCACCAGGATCACGATTTAAACCCAGTGCCTAGCAGGTAGGCGGGGAACGCAGCCAAGCCAAGGAAATCTGTGGGATTCCTGCTCCGCCAAATCCGCAGCTGGGAAGAAAGGAGGGAGGAGGCGGGGAAGGACCAGAAGAGACAAGACGGGTCTGCGGCTGGAGCAGGCAAAGCCCCCGGGGACACCTGGCCTCCAGCACGATGCCGAGCAAGCCGTGCCACGGCCACCTGCCAGTGCGGTCACTCGTCCCGCCTCATCGTCAGGTTAAACGAGGCAGCTGCCGTCCAGCCTCGCGCAGCCCTGCCCGTTTGCAGCTGTGTGCGAAAGAACTCTGTTTTCACACCTCCCCCTGAGCAGCAGGAGAAAACAGGCACCATGAGTGAAGTTGCTAAGAGACGCACCTCAACGCCAACGTGCTCACCACCCGCTCGCACGCGCTCACGTGGCGCGGGACAGGGCGGGCGGCGGCGGGCACGGACAGACAGCGGCTGGGGAGGGACGCACGCACCCAGCACCCAGGGCAGTGGCGGGAGCAGCTCCGCATCCCTGCGGGGAGGGAGACAAGGCGCGAGCGGCAGGGACGCAGGGAGCCCAGGAAGGCTGGCCACCGCGCTCTGCCCGCGGAGATGGCCCTGTCAGCAGCTCAGGAGTGACACCCTGGCTTCGTACCGCAGTGTTTCAGCTGGTAGCTCCTCTGTCCCACAGCATGGGAATCGCGAGCAGGATCAGACCATGTCATCACAGCTACCGGTCCCTGAGGTCTTCCACTGCAGCTGGCGCTAGAGGCACAAACAAGGAAGAGCTGCAGGAACCCCACAGGAACGGATGCGAGATGGTCTTCCCCCGCCAGGACCATCCCCAGCTGGAGACCGGCCGGAGCCCCTGCGCGCAGGCACCGCCACGGCCCGCGCCAGCCCTGTGCACCCACTCACCACACCCTCCTCTCCTCCCCCCATTAAATTCCATTAATTCAACGGCTTCCTGTGCCAGGAGACCTCACAGAGCAGCCCCAGGGGAGGGAAAACGCCCCCTCCTTTTACTGGTTTTACCTTCGCCCCATTCGGATCCCGCTGAGCATCCTTTGTCCTTGCACCACAAGACAGACACAAATTACTGAATTTACATTCCCTTGACCGTGCAATCCTTTAGACTTCTGTTACAGTTCCTTTACTCTTCCTCCTTCCAAAGAAACCATCCCAAAGACGGAAGCGGGACGCAGGCGTCTGGAGAAGAGCTCCAGGGAAGCCATCCGGCCCAGACCACCGCCCCCGCACGGCATCACCTGCGCCGCTCCCTGCCTGCGCCCACCGCAGCGGGGCCACCGCTCTCCAAAGCCGGTCCTGCGGGCCACCTGAGCCACGTTTCTGATGCGAGTTAGCGGGAGCAGACCTGAGCACGCTGCCAAAATCGAGCAGAGACAACAAAAACCACTGCAGGGAA
>JAAGAY010013447.1:9490-36761 GCA_011801015.1 Ardeotis arabs | reverse complement strand
TGGTTTTAAAATAGAGGGGGGTAGATTTAGATTGGATATTAGGAAAAAATTTTTCACGATGAGAGTTGTAGAACACTGGAACAGGTTGCCCAGAGAGGTGGTGGAAGCCCCATCCCTGGAAACGTTCAAGGCCAGGCTGGATGAGGCTCTGAGCAACCTGATCTAGTGGGGGATGTCCCTGCTCCTAGCAGGGGGGTTGGACTAGATGACCTTTGAAGGTCCCTTCCAACTTTAACCATTCTACGATTCTATGATTCTATGAAAGCTCTCTGCAGCAAACTGATACAGAGCATGTGTTAAATTAACCTAAATTGTTCTCTTAAGCTCTGTATATCAAGAAGATCTTATGAGCTTCAGAGCCATCAGAGTAAAGTGACAAATTTTGTCATAGCTTCTCCAAAACACTGTTAATGATAAGGCCAGGTCTTACCAACCAGGTATATCTGAATAATCATTCCCCACTTGTGGTATGCACAGAAAAATCCAGGGGAACAAGCGCTGAGAAGGAAACAGGAGGTATCACTTCCTCACTTTTTACCTCCCATCAGTGATTTTTCTCTAGATTCCTCCTGTGAAAAATGTGTATAATAAAATTCTGAAGTGCTGCTCTATTGATTCAAAATGCCACTATATTATACTTTCTTTCTGCATAAGGCAGGTAAAGTAATATTACAGCTGCCTTCTTGTGATGGCTACATTATCAATGCACTAAGCAAATAATATGAGATTGTCATATTTCCCTTATTCTGCAATGTTAGAATGCTATTTTTATCATCTGAGAACAAGAAAAGACAGATCAACATTTTCCTCTTTCTGACAGGAATATTCCATCAACTCTAAAGCAGTATAAAGGACATATAGAGGATTTTAAACATAAAATTATCTAAAATGTTTAAAAACATAAAAATCTTGAATCTCGGTAAAGTAAGTAACTACATTTATTTTCATTCCTGATCATCAGAAGAGCTATTGAAGGTGCAAATATTAAAAGACAGGGTTTTTTTACATTTTCAAACACAAAACCATGACCCTCGTGAATCCTGATATATTATCCAAAGAGGAGTATACACAAAGTCTTCAAGGACTGTAAGACTACCTAGCTCCATTGAGACTGAAAGTCTTACAGTTCTTTAAAATAAAAGACACAATATGTACCAGAAGTATATGATCTTAGATCCCATGACAATTCATAAGAAAGCTGCATCTTTTAGTTTAGCATGCTATCATCCACAGTAGGAGGGTTAAAATGTTATGTATTCATTGTTAATATATACAACTGGATTGCAGAGAAGAGAGGAAAAAAAAAACAAACAAACCAAAAAAAAGTTTTCCTGTTCCACATTGTTCCTCAAGATTCAAAAATGCTTCTCATATATTCTCATTAATTTAGCATCTTGGCTGAGGACAGTAGAGTACAATGCATATTGCAAAACTGCCATCCAGATTGAGCTTGGAGTTGAATGCTAGAAAATATCTTGAAATATCCCTTCCTTTGGACATTATTCTCTCTATAATGTGCCTGCTGGTTTTCTCAGCTGAACCAATTTTCAAGCGAGCCCACTACTTTCAACAGTTACATTAAAATACCAGTAGTGCTTTACTGGCAGTTAGTGAAGTACCTACATAGGTACGGAAGCACCTCAAGACTGAGATTTATCGATGTACTTCATCCAGCTAGGTACTGATTCTAGAAAGAATTGGTTCCTACTGTTACAAATATGTTACTAACTAAAATAGTAAGGGCTGTTCTCTGACCTCGAGCATTGCACGTAGCTGTACAGATGCTACATAACACCTTACACTGGGTTCCCTCTGTGCTCCTGTAGTGTCCTGTGGCCCTAGACATCATTATGTGGGCTTTTTTCAATTCACAGTGTCTGAAGCAGCACTGGGGCTGTCTTGCAAGTCATCACAGTTATTCTTGCCCAGCACTAAATCAAAAAGTTTTACCTCACACTGCAGGGCGTTGTATGCGGGCACGCACAACTGTTAGAGGACCAAGAAGTTACCCAGACATCCCATGCCCTGAGAAAACAGTAAAGCTATTCACCCTTTAACCACGGCCATCTGCCCTGGGGACCATTCCCCCAGGCAGGCATTTCAGAGCTGCGACAGGCAAGGGAGTTCACGTGGACAAAATGATAATGACGGCACTAAGCTATACCTTGTGTTCAGCTACAATTACAACCAGCGATGCCTTTGCTTGGTCAATTGTGCACAGCACAAAGTACCATAGCAGACGTTTATAGTCACTATAAGGGATGGAGGAACTCACCAGACATTAAGTGGTAAATGAGTTTTTCAGTTTTACCTTGTTATCTCTCTTGACCTTCGCCTTAGCTGTGTCATCCTTTCAACGTTTTCATGCAAAATGAGGCCCAATGTGAGCAACTTACTCTAAGTCCAGGAACAATGCCTGGACATCTTGGGTCTGCAGCCAGCACAGTCCTGTTGGTTGCACATGTCTGACAGCCCTCAATTATCGCTCTTCTACTTTTCTCTTCTAGATTTTCTACCTTTTCACTGTCAGTTTTGTACCTCTTTTTTTCCCTTCCTCCTCTCCCTTTTCTTCTCTTAGAGAAGCAGCTGTAAAGCTCCACATGGAAGAAAGAAACAGATTTGCTCACTCATCTGGTTACCACATTTCACATTGTGGGAAACAGCACCGTGTTTTTCACACACTAAGAACATTACACATGACTATAATTAATTAGAAAATTCCTTCTGTTGTAGGCTTTACATACTGACTAGCATACTACCACAGCAGTATTTTCCCAGCTGCTGCAGACGGTGAGCCACACCAGAGGGAACAACATGCTCCCCCCTCTCCTGGCATCACCACTTCTGCTTCAACAGTGGGTCTCTCTTTCAGCCAGTGAAACAACCAGAAACTGGAGCAAGAAACACAGGAGAAATGGAGAGCTGGTATGAAATCAGTTGTCATGCTATGAGAAAGCTCTTCCTCTTTGGCAAAAATTGCAATAATAATACTTGTCACTAGACCACATGCCACCCACTGTCCTGTGGATAGTGACTTTTCCAGACACCAAGGTCCACATCTCCACAGCTTGATAGCTAAGATATAACAGTGTATTGTCACACTTCCCAGGGATTAAATCCTGTATTGTTAACCCTTAAGGGAAGCTAAAACTTTGGTTTCAAGTTTGGGGCTGTGGAGGAATTGCAAGTTTAATTCTTCTTACACTCATATATTATTATTTCCCTTTACATATTATTTTGGGTAAGTATATATATACTTTTTAAACCTTCTCAGCTTACTACTTTAATTCTAGTATCTTTTTATGCATTGCACAGAACAAGGCACAGGTTTATCAGCTGAAAGTCACACTCAAAAATCTTCAAAATATCTCTTCGTTCTTAAAAAGAACTTGATTTTCTCTCACATGACTGAGTTCTTCAGATTCTTTTTTCTTTTGTAATATGCCCCACTTCAAGCTACTGCAGGTAGACAGTAGCTCCCGGGGAAGGAATGTGCATTTTTTTTTCTGTTATACAGGTGCTACAGCTCAGTCTGAAAGCCAACAATTTAAAGACACTGGTAGCAGACAGCATTGGAATTAATCTGCCACTGTATCATCAGAATAACAGCATTGTCTGTTCTTAAAATCAGTGGTTATCCATTCTCAATAATCTGTGTAGGCCAAAGCAGCAGAAAAAAATCTTAAAGTACCTGGTATACAGTGAAAAATTTCCAAGGAGAATAATATACCAATTAAGTCTCACAGATCTTGTTTAATTGCTAATTGGGAGTAGGCTGAGAGAAGGCTGGTATTTAGTTGATTAAAACAGCTGCATCAAACAGGCTTTTTGAACTTATCACAGAATCATTGCAACCTGAGATGGAAGGAATCCTGAAAGCATCTTGGAGCACATTCTGTAAATCCAGACTATGGTAGGTACCCCCTAATGGAGCTGTTTGTTGCTTTCTCTTCCCCTTTCTCAGAAAATTTCAATAGAAAGAGTAGTGCTTTAGCATTTCCTCTAATTGAACAGCTGCTGATTAGCTTCACAGCAATGGAGGAACTGCTGATTATGAGAAAGAAAACATGGTATACTCTTTAGGAGACTGCTATATCTGAACACAGTAAGCTGCAAGGAGCAAAGATTACTGAGATTACTCAGATGAACTGAGGGAAGTATGCTAGCCTCCTAAAAG
This sequence comes from Ardeotis arabs, assembly GCA_011801015.1. Classification (NCBI taxonomy): domain Eukaryota; kingdom Metazoa; phylum Chordata; class Aves; order Otidiformes; family Otididae; genus Ardeotis; species Ardeotis arabs. The sequence goes on along the minus strand of JAAGAY010013447.1, from coordinate 32,584 downwards.
TGTACAGTGTTTCACTGGCAAAAAATGCTATGTCAGTGAATAAATTGTACTATTCAAATTGACCAACAACTTGTGATGCATACTTGATTTATTAAAAATCAGAAACATATGCTTTAGAAGTTTATAGATAAAAAACAACAATTCTATTTTCTAAAATGTATATTCACAAAACAATGCCATTATGTCAGGATCAAAACTGCTTACAGTTGGCAGAACATGTTTTCTGACTGTTTAGATGTTACTTATCTCAAGACAGCTTGCAAGCTGTCACTTGTAAAGATAACTTAAGTATATAATAACTCCATGGAAATGTCCATGAAGCTATGACTTATATTAGAAAATAAGAAATTAATAAAAGCAAATTCACTTTTTTTAAATAAGAAAGTTGGGAAGTTACAAAAAAAAAAAAATGCTGAATACCAAAGATTTAATAATATACTTCCAGGCGACAAGGAAAAGTAATTATTTTTTATAATGATGCATAATTACAAAGAGTTTTATCTGAGAGGTTGCAAGGGTTCCTTTCCTCCCCAACAAAAAGATAATTCCTTTCCAAAAGATTATCTCTTCCACAAAGAATTCTCATTCTTTAGCCCTGTATAGAACAGGTAGGAACTTGCTCTATGTTTAGTATTTTGACACAGAATCATAGAACAGTTTGGGTTGGAAGGGACCTGTAAAGGCCATTTAGTCCAACCCCCCTGCAAGAAGCAGGGACATCTCCAACCAGATCAGGTTGCTCAGAGCCTCATCCAACTTGGCCTTGAATGTTTCCAGGGATAGGGCATCTACCACCTCTCTGTGTTCCAGTGTCCCACCACCTTCATCCTTATATCTAGTCTGTATCTACCCTCTTTTAGTTTAAAACCATTACTCCTTGTCCTATCACAACAGGCCCTGCTGAAGTTAGTCCCCACCTTTCTTGTAGGCCCCCTTTAAGCACCAGAAGGCTACAATAAGGTCGCCCCAGAGCCTTCTCTTCTCCAGGCTGAACAGCCCCAACTCTCTCAGCCTGTGCTCATTGGAGAGGTGCTCCAGCCCTCTGATCATCTTTGTGGCCCTCCTCTGGCCCTTTCCAACTGATCCGTGTCTTTCCTGGATAGAGGGCTCCAGAGCTGGACACAGTACTCCAGGTGGGGTCTCACCAGAGTAGAAGGACAGAATCACCTCCCTTGATCTGCTAGCCACACTTCTTTTCATGCAGCCCAGGACGTGGTTGACTTTCTGAGCTCCTGTGTTGGGTTTGTGTAGCAGGGGGGGTTACAGTGGCAGCTTCTGTAAGAAGCTCACCCTCTCCACACTCTGAGAGAATAGGGGAGAGATAATATAACAAAAGGCTCAAGGTTCAAGATAGAGTGTCCTGTCTTTTGTCTGTTGGGAAATAAAGTCTCTTTTACACAGAAGTATATAGTCAATAGATTTATTTACCAGGTAAGGAAGATTTCTTGCAGCACCTTCCCTGGTACAAGAAGGTAGGAAAATAAGATTCTTGATGGGTTTCTGAAAAATCTTACTTTGTGGTATCACAGGGAAATATCTAGGCATTTTAGGGACTGAGCTCATTGCTTTATTGCTCTTACACTCAGGATCAAATCTCTAAGCGTGCAGAAAGCCACAGCTGTTTTACAATGGAACAGAAATTAAAATGCATATCTCATACCAAGCAGATATATAGAAAAAAAAATCTCCTTAATTCCCTTAGAAAACAGTTAGGTAGTGTCACCTCTGAAATAGATCAAAACCACTTTAGTTCTTAATACTATGAAAGATTTTGACCCTTAGAGCTGTGAACAGGTAGGCTGAGTGTGCCCTGTGCTGGCTGGGCGTTGAAGTCTCTCAAAATCAAGTATCTGCACAAGAGCTAATTCCCTAAGCAGTGAAATCTCTTCTCTGACCTTTCTATCAGATGAGATTAAAGGGATATGGTGCAATCCACTGAGGAGAGGACTTTCACTTCTGTCTTTTTAATAAAATCCTACTCTAAAGATAATTTTCCCTGGAAAAAGGCAAGCCACTGCAAGTGGTACTCATTTTCTCTACATTAGCTACCTCTCATGAAGATCTCTACCACTGAGTGAGTCACCTTGGACTCCCCTTGTACTCAAAAGAGAGAAATAAACTTTTGGGGGCTGCAATATCTCTCTTCTATTGTAGACAGCTACGTTAGTCTTTAGAAGGGCTTTTCTTTCTCCACAGATTGGAAATGGAGCCAAGTTGTATCAACCATATCATGTCCTCCCTATACTAAACAGATGCCATGTACACAGGCTAAGAGATGTTGTACAGGACGTTAAAACACCTGTTGTATGGTCAGTGGAAGTCTGGATCCTAAGTCTTGTGCACCCAAAAGCAAAGAAGCATCAATCCCAGGGAAGAAACACTTATACTCACCTATCTTTGTACAAAGCTTGCTAAGAAATTATACTTAGTGAATTAGTTCTTACCTCATAAAGAAATTGTGAACTCAAACAGAAGCCTGAGAGCAATGATGAAAACTTCAAAACTACTGAATAGAAAGCTATAAAAGCATGAAGACAAAAAGGGACCAACATACTCAACAGCCACTGAAACAACTTCAGTAAGATTTCTAGAGGCTGCTGAGGTGAGCGACCTAAATCATAGATTTAGTCCTACTGATTTATAGAAATTATACACCAGGGAAATTTAGGGTTGGAATAGCCACAGAGGCAAGCTGTAAATAACTTGGATGGTCCTTCTACTAATCATGAAATGTCCTTCACTGACCACAGACCAGGAAAAGCTTGCTGAAAAAATCCAGTGGAAGAAAAACGACTGTAAGGGAATGCATCAGTGCACAATGCCTGTCATAAGGGGAACCTGGGATATTTCTAAAGATAGGTTGTGAACTCAGCACCTTGAGCAGATGTCATCTGTTGCGATACAGAACACCCTCGTATTCAAGCCTATGGCTATGAATGATGCAAAATATCCCTATAAATTTTGAAAGACATTTAATAATTCATGTCAACATCTCAACCTTAGCACCTGAAAAATATCCATTTCTATATGTCAGAAAATATCAAGACTGAAAAGAAAATCTAAATTATTAATTAAAAAATTAATGTTCAGAGACTGGAGGAGAGTGGGCACTTCTGTCTGAGAACAACATTGTAGTAGGCACTATTCAGTTTCTATTTAGTACATTTAATGTAGTGTAATGTAGTGATAATAAAAATGTTTTCAGGCTCACACTTACCAACAATTTCACTTGGCTCCTTGTTGTAAAGTTTTTTGTTCCAGTAAAGAAGTCTGAGAAAAGGAAAGGAGACCAGAACAACAAGGCAGATGCCAACAAACATATGCCCTGTGAAGGCTGCAAAATCCAATCCCTGGAAATAAAACCAAAAATCTATATTAAAAATCGGTTATTTTCCTGTATTACCTACAGGGAAAAGTATTCAACTATATGTACTTTGGTAGTCAATAATAAATATAAAGCAATAAAGTAAGTTTCAAGTACAGTATATGCTGTATTTAATCTCTTTCAAGGAGATGAGCCACATTACTATTTAATTCAGACAACTAAAAAAATAGTATTACCAGTTATTCTGAAATACATTTAGTGTTCCTGATATGGATAGAAAAAAAAAAGAAAACAAAACAGAGTTACTGCCTTTCCTTTTCATTACTAAAATCACTGTAAATTTGTTTTAAATCACAATGAGTCACAGAAAGAGTGAAATTTTAATGGCCAGCTTTTGTTTTAAGCTGATGACAACATGGATTTTTACAATAATTCCATCTGAACTAGGATTCATCTAAATTCACAAATATTCTTCTACAACAAAAATTTTGTATGTCAATATTCTGTTTATTTTCCTGCCTGCTTAATAAATGGACACATCTCTTTACATTTTGCTTAATGAAACCTTTTAATGAAGGGGTTCTCAAAAAGGTTAGGCAGAATATATTGAAAAGCTGTTTTAAGCAGTAAGAATTAATAGTGACAACCCACCCTAAAACTCTGAAGTTAACCATGCTTTGAGTAGGACATTGAACTAGACAACCTCCAGGGCCCCTTTCAATTGAATTATTCCATAATTCCATATTACACACACTGTAGTGGATCAGGGCTAGCCTTTGGACCGGGATTTTTCTGAAGCAGTCAAAACTAGCCTGTCCGAAGGAAGTTGCTCATGAAGCTCCAAGGAGCATCACATCCAAGTACTCTGGTAGCAAGGAACTGTCTTATATTCATAGAGCAGAGATTGTGTGAACTGATGATCCCAGCAGAGCAGCTCTGTGACACTTGGAAGAAAGCATGGTCTAAGCCCTGGATCGCTCAGGTTGTCCAAACTGAATTTTCAGAGCATCCACTGATTTCCCAGAGACTCTAGAAAGCCATGACATCTCCCTGTGCCACACCTCTGTGTCTTCATAATTACTTGCCTTTTACCAAATACCTGTGTGCTACCTACAGACCCTTCTGTAATGCCCGTGCAAATTAAAAACAGCTTCCCATGCAGCATCAGCTATCACCTTCTGTGTGTTAAGACTGTTAGGGACTTAGTACCTTAAACATGTGCTCTTCTATATTGTATGCTACTAAAAGAATTTATGTGGAAGTGTCCCAGCTGAAATGTCTCTGGTTCAAAAAAAAAAGGAAAAAAAATGTTTCTCTATTGCACCATGGGGCACAGTAAAAGGACACACGACACAAGAAACTGATTAAAGTCATAAAGAACTTTTGTAGCCAGATAAAGATTAGTGCTCTTTTGCAAAAAAAAAAATCCATAGTTTGTAGGCAGTTAAATAAATCTCAAAACGTAAGTATGCAAACCTAGGATTGAAATGAGCTTCATGAGCTAAAGAAAGTAATCCTTAGTTGCTATTTAATAGTAGATTCCTTGCCTCTTCTACTCTCCAGATACTAGAAGGTGAAACTGTTTATCTATTCATTCAGTGGCCTTTCATTATAATTCAGCTACTGCCATTTCTTTACTGCAAGTAAAAAGTAGACTCTTCAAGAATGGGAATAAGATTATTTTAAGTATCAGACAGAAAAACATGATACCACAAAGGAAAATAATATACTTTCATTTAGTTTGCCTACATAATAAGTCAGCCAGTCAAATGTCTGACATCTCTGCAAGAAAGACTCTACAAGTTAATTTTTATAAATGTTCAGAAAGATTGGCCTCTGGGCATCAAGTTGAGATTGAGAGCTACAGGAGATATTTCTATGAAGGATTAAATCAACATTCATAACTCCAGGAAATTTACAAATAACCATGAGAGAAAAAAAAATAAATTCTGCAAAGGCTCAGTGTTTGTAAGACCTGCCCCCAAAGTATATAAATTCCATATTCCCCATGTGCTTTTCCTTGATTATAGACATTTAAAATTGACAATAAATCTAATTTATGTATGGGTTGCCTCTAAGATTATAGCCAAAAAGGAATAACAGAAAATTTTGGCCAGAAAAATCAGAATCCTTAAAAGCAAGCTGAACTGGCCTTGGTTCAGAAATTTCTCAAGTATTGACAATGTACCCTTAAACAGTTCAGGAAGTATGGAAAATAACTATTCAGTTTTGTGTGGCCTCTAAAATGACCTAAGGAAGGAAGCTGAAGGGAATGAGGCTGTAAGAACACTGAAGCTGCACCAGCCAAAATAGCAATAACTAAATCTGACTGGAAAAAAAATGATCCCCTGGAAAATGAAGTCGCTGGGAAACAGCTAGTTGAGGAGACATGAAGTTATTAGAGGTGGTTGCAATATACTCAACCCCAAATTACTAGAACCAGGAAAATTACTTTTGCATTCAAACTAGCCTTAAAAAGAGCAGTGGACATGAAGTTTTCTTAGGCTGGCAGCAGTGTGCCCACATCACGAAGAAGGATGCCAGCTACCAGGCAGAGTATGCCAGCAGAAATTCTCTGCAGAGATGCTCAGATATAAAGCAAATTGCTAATGTATGAAATAAAAAAAAAGATAAGTAGGAACTCAAAGATTCCTTGGAAACTCTCAACTTTAAATATGTGATGTCTCCATCGTATGTTAATGGAACTTGAATTTAAGGAAGTGTCTTATTGCAAATAAGCGCAAAGATATACAAAGTCACTTGTTTCTATGTGTAGAATATCGTACAATTTTCAGAGCAAAACTATTGTGCTTTGTTACTGAAATGTCACAATGAGAAGCTTCTCAAACAAAAAAAAATACAGCACAAGAAATGTGCCACTTGAAACCCACAAAACTAATCTCTATATTTATATGAAAAATCTCTATATTTATATGAAAAATCACATCAACCTAGAAGGCAAACTAAAATGCAGAGATTAAGAAGGAAGTCTCATGTCTGACTGATAGTCAAAAGGAATTTCAAGGAGATGAACATCACAATACTTCAAAAAAAAAAATCTGGATTAACACAGATTCGTGATGTAATTGCTGACACAGATGAGCCTTAAAAGTGATTTGGAGATTCCATCAGAAGAAAAGAAAAACTGTCTACTAGATTTTTTTGACATCTTATCTGGGAGCTTACCCAAAGTTTTCAAAGAGAGTAGCTGGGCTGAGATTCAAGATGTTGTTAAACTTCATAATATCACCCCATTGATGTTTCTTATCTCTGAGATCCATGGGGAAAAACAAAACTTGCTTGTCTGCTGTGGCTGCAGAACAGCTTTCCAGTTCAGCTGAAACAAATAGTTCTCTAACATGGAGCGTGCTTATTTCAGGTAAGAACTTGCATGACAGTGTTGCCTGTGATAGTGCAAGGCTGGATGCAGTTCTCTTCCTGTCCCTTGCTTCTGGCTTTCTTCTCCGTTTCCTCTGTTTCCTCCTCCACAAGAGCCAGTGAGTGAAATGAATCCCGACAATCACTAGCCTTGGACAACTTGTACCCTGTAGCCATGAGGAGGCTGAGGACTACCAAGTCCACTCCTTTTTCTGGCTGATATCAAAAGGGCTCACGGTCAAAAAAAGGCCAGTGCCCACCCTGATGCTCTGGGCTGAGTGCTTGGCACCAGCCCCTCTGCAGCACATAGAATATGCTTTCAGGGAAGGAGAAGGCAGATTTCACACCAAACATTGTCAGGTACCTAGTAATCAACTGGCAGCCTCTGGAGAACTTTAAGAGACTAAAGGGTTTAAACTGTGCCACAGACACAAACAATGCAGCAGAAGATACCAAGATGGTGGCACAGTTACTTCATTAGTTGCTCCTGCTCCCTTTCCCAGACCCTAGAAAGGGCGTGCAACAGCTCCACAGAGCCTACCCTGTGCACCTATGTATAAGACATTTTACACCTCCTGAGCCCTCTGCGCTGCTGGGGCTGGGATTCAGCACTGTAAAAACACAGTAAAGTGCTCCCCGTCTGCTGCATACAACAAAATGTCATTTTCGTAAAGATTTTCCTGCACAATAGACTGAAATAGAATTGACATGCACAATAGGCAAGAAATACTTTTCTTCCAGGAGATTTCAATCCATCAGATAAATACAATACATGCTTCAAATGTCCCTTACTTGAGGCTATACTGATTGTGTTAAATTTCTCCCATTCCCCAGCCAACAGAAAATCCAAAGCTTTTGCTTTAGCAAAACAACAGCCTAAAGGTTCCACCGCCTAGAAAGTCAAAGCTGAAACAGAGTGGACATCTTTCTTTGGTTTATAGTTTTAAATGCAAAGTCAAATCTATCAATTTCATATTAGGAGGAAGTATCATACTGTTTTCCTAAAATACTATTCTTTTATCATCTTGATTTTTTTTCCTTTTACTGCTTTTGGAGGTGTGAAATTAACTTCTAGTAATTCACATCTTTCTGTAAGAAATCTGCCGTTTTAGATCAAAGAGAAAGCAAAAATTATATCTAGGTGTGGCCATTCAAGGAGCAGCAAATACTGTGCTTCTAGCCAGAATGCCTTTTACTTAATATTTTAAAACTAATATAATGTAACTAATATAATGTAACTAATATAATATAAGTAATTTATTATTTCTACGCTGGTTTAAACACCCCTTCTGGCTGAGTGACTGAGATCCACGTTGTCTCCGGGGGAACTGCTCATGACATCGCTGAGACAGAAATCACTGATGGCGTAACACAGTTACATGAAGATAATGGTTATCTGAGATGCTGACAAACCTCCTTTTTTGTCTTGCATTATGCTCTTTAATGATTACTACGTGCAAAGATAGGGGGAAAATCTTAAATCAGCCATAAATACATAAAGTTTATTTCCTATGCCTTACCTAGGGTTTCATTTTTTCTTGAGAAAAGGAATCAATGAAACATTGACAGAAAGGGCAAGAGTTTTGCAAGTTGATTAAAAATTTAAACAGCCTTGTATCCAGGAAACTCAAGAAAAGTAGACTAGTAAACTACAGGAATCCATTTCACAGTCTGCCAGTGCTTGAAATAACTTTATAGATTCATATAGAGGATCTATTTTTCAGTATTATCTGCTTCTATTCATAAATTTTTCATACTCCATTTTTTTATTCAATATAATCAACTAATGCTAAATTTCAGCATGAAGGCTGCAAGTCTCCAAAAGGCAGAACAGGAGAACCTGCTGGCTGTCCATTTTCCTGGGAATTCTTGTCAAATGACAGGAATAACTCTGAGTGGGATGCTGAAAACCCAAAATCCTCAACAAACATCAGATTAACAGTACAAGCTTTATCACATACTTACAAAGACACAAAATAAGAGGATATAATCCCGTGGCTAGCATGTGCTTAAACTGCCTTTGCTCTTATTGTTGCCTCTTTTAGACAGATTAAAGCTAGATACACTAGTGCACACTATGTTCACACCATCATTTTGCTCTGGAGATCTATTCACTATCCATTCTCTAAAGATCCTGTAATCACAGCCTAATCTTGGAGCACAAGCAACTTCTGATTTCAAAGATGTGACTGTAGATTCTTGTGAAGTTCCAAGGCCAGGTTAGATGAGGCTCTGAGCAACCTGATCTGGTTGGAGATGTCCCTGCTTCTTGTAGGGGAATTGGACTAGATGACTTTTAAAGGTCCCTTCCAACCCTAACAATTCTATGATTCTGTGACTTAATGCTCAACATTTCTAAAAGCAATGACCATCTTGAACTGCTTCATGCCCTATTGTGCATATAAAAATGGAATTCCCAAAGTCTGAAGCAAATATCTCTTCAAAATAAAAATATAATGTTGCTACAATGGCCACTCAGTAGCAGTACTTTGAAGGTAATAAAAGATTTTTAAAATTTGTATTCACTGAATGAATTTTCCATTTGCTCTTAGTGAAAACTCTTATTTTCCTTCCCTAATATCACAACATAAATGCTATTGTGTGAGACTTCTTCCAACTCTAACTAAAAACAAGTAAGAGTACAACAAATCTTCCTTCCCTATTATGCAAATGTTCCACTGATTCCAGGCATGATGTTAGGGAAAATGTCAGTATTATAAATTAACCACTGCTACAAAGAAAAAATCCTTTTGGCAGCCATTTGCATCTCAAGACAAATAAACAGACCTATCCCTACATTTTAATGAGTAAACTGTAACAAAAAGCTTATTTATTCAAACATATTTTAAATAAAATATTCTTAATACGACATGAGTTTTCCCCAGAACCTACGGAGAAAAATCTCTCCAGCACTAGAGTAAACAAAGAGTATAGCATTTCTAATGCTATAACCCAATAACAGCATCCAAATTAACAAGGCTGCACTTCATTTTGTACTGATTTAAAATCCAAGGTTTCCTAAGAAAGTGTAAAATTGCATAATATCTTACTAGGCTGCTTTTAGAAGTTGACATACACAGTAAAACTTCAGGAAGACTGGTAAAATCATCCTCCTGATGGCACCTCATAAAATAGAAAAAACAATCATCTACATAGTGCAAAATTCAGCCTCCTACAGGGCCATTTGTCCAAGTACTCCTGTACTTACTATGCAAAAATAACACTTAAAAAGAAGTGCGAGAGGATGAAAAGGGGAAGCTCAATGACAATACCAAGGAGAAAAATTTCCTAGAATGGCAAAAACATGACCATAATGCTAAAAAGAGGTAAAACCCAGATATTTCCTGTAGGAAACATCATGATAGGCACTATAAAAAATACTGCATGAAGTCCTGTTTACAAAATGTCATTATTGCATTCAAGAACTTTTACCTCTGAATTCTTTTAAAAAAATAAAATTACTTGGTACAAATATAGCAGACATCCCATGCATTTTAGAGGCAGTTTTGGGGTTGATCATATAACCTTTCCTCACAGCAGCCTTTGCTGGAAGTACTTTCAGAAACAAGATCGCAATATCTGTGTTTCTTCTTCCAAATAAAAGAGAGCATGCTAGACCAGGTGGACAAAATTAGGAATCGAGCTCTTAGTTCAACAGCACAGTCTGTAAGAGGCCAGATGGTTCAGCTCCCTCCCTGCCCTCTCTTGGCTTTGTCCAGTTACTGCTGCCAGTGCTCTCCCAGTCAAATCTCCTTTGCAGGGAGTGAGCCCTAAGCAGTGAGGACATGAGCCAGTCCTTGCTACTCAGCCTCAGAGCCAAGGATAAGTCTTTGACTCTCTTTTATTTATATACATATACATATACACAAATATAACAGATGATAATACAGGAAAGAAGCAGGACAAGTCCTATGGTCTTGTGTGTTGCTTCTCATCTATTTAATTATGTCCTTATTTCTGTGATGCAACAAAAGATCTGAAAACAATCCGGAGTGAAAACATTGGAAAGTTTTTGTGCTTGTTTCAAACACAGAATTTGCTATAATGTCACATCTGCTAGGGTATTTATACATCTAAGTCCTCCTAAAATTACCAATATCTCATTCAACAGAAATGTAAATTTTTTTCCTTTCAGTGTCGTTGCTTAATTGCTTCCCACATTTATAGCCACTTCTAAAGGTTCTACAGAGATGACGGGTTTCTGAGTATTTAGGAAAATGGCCTGTATGGCAGGTGCTAATTATTCTCTTTTAGAAAAGAAATTTTATATAGTTGCACAGAATTCATATTTAAAACGTAAAATGTAGCTATCAAATCCTCAGCCAGAAATATTACAGTCTCCAGAGTCATCATCCAAACAAACTAATTGGAGCACATTTCAAATATTTTGATAAACATTCAATCTGTTAAATATTAAGAACTTTCACAGACATTTTTTCCAACCTGGACAGTACTTAATTAATTTGAGTGCATTCAGTTAATCAGAAGAGATCTTTTTTTGGTACAGCAATAGAAACATAATTGACTCCAAAAAAAAAAAAAAACACAGCTGAATTTTATGCTATGATTCGTTATTTTCACACTAGCCCATACAATGCATTGAATTCCTTTAAATTTATTTATTTAGGGGGTTTATGAGACCTGGCCAAAATAGGAAACACATGCTTAGTGTCCCTCCAGACTTGCCCATTACATTACTGCCCCTTCCATCATAGTGATGGTGGTGGTGCAGGGGCAGGAGAGCAGAGCTGCCCCATCCCAGGAGGGATGCCCCTTTGCAGGCTGCCTCCCTGCTTCCCCCAGTGCACCACAGACAGGTGATACACCAAGGGATACCCAGGAGCACCGTGTCAGAGGCAGAAGTGGGACTTGCTCTCCTGTTCAGGGGTGGCAGGGATAGCTGAAAGCATGGAAGACTCACACAAACATCAGCTCCATGCAGAATCTGAAGGCTGCCAACGAGAACACCTGCCAGCAGCGGCTCTGTCCATCCACAGGGCAGAGGGGGCCATGTGGGTGGGAAGAGATGGTGAGACCAGGACAGTCCCCGCTGGCAGGTGTCTGCAGTCCCACCCAGCACTGGCCACCGTACCCTTCTCTTTGGCACCAGTCACCCAGCAAAATGAAATTATTTTATCCATAAACAGAAGAGCCAAGTGTTGGAAGTTAAAATCTGTTGTTGCAGCCTGGGGATACCACAATGTTGGCGTGACAGGGGAGCCAGATGTGGCCTGTGCTGTGTGGCAGGAGCCCCCGCTCTCCTTTCACACCCCGCATGCCCTTGGGCTGAAGCTGAAGGACAAAGCCTCTGCCTGCAGCGGAGTCGTGTGTGACATGGGTTTATGGGGCAACACAGCCTCTCATGTGGGTTTTTCTGTATGGACAATTATTTCTGGTTTGAAATTTCTGAGAAGGAATCAAATTGTCTCTTTCTGAGAGAAAGCTTATTGTGAAAAAAAAAATTTGGATTTTCATCTTCATTTTCACATTTTTCTTTCTGTCCAAATTGCTCCCTTCTCTTTACCCCCTGCCATTGTTTTGCTTTCTTCTTCATTCTGCCATTGACAAGGAAACTCTCCTCCCACCAAAAAAAAAAAAAAAAAAAAATTAAGCTAATGTTCTCAGTCCATATCATAATGTCTATTCTTCATCATAATTTTATCCCCAAAAGATCATTCTGTTCTGTCTAATCATTCTACTAAGAAAGAAATAGCATGGCAGAAAAAGTGTTCTCTTTGTATGGCTGTCTGGGGGAAGAGAAGGTTCAACACTCTGTAAGTCAACATCAGTATTTAATTTTAGTAGCCAAACATCTTGCAATACATACCTTCCTTCTCAGCTCCTGCTTTGAAACAATAATCACATTCGGGGGATCCCCAACAGCTGTGGCAGCCCCCCCAATATTTGTGAAGATTACTTCTGCAATCAGGACATGTCTAGGATCAAGATTAAGTACTTCGCAGAGCCTGCGGTATAAAGAGAATGAAATTAACCTCTTACCCTATGACTAAATTAGCTTAAATCTTAAAATTTCTAAAAATTGCAAAATATAGTCATTCCCCTGAAAAACTGCAGGATTTAAAATATATTTGTGCATATGTACGTATATTGGAAAAGTGTTAATTGTGCTACATTATATGTGTGACAGTAATTATAACCATATAAATGCAAAAAGATTTTTTTACATTTTTAATGCAAAAAATAATGGTAACAAAATTGATGTATTTTTAAAAGCATTTCATTAAAAGTAATCAACTATTACATGAATTAGACTACACAGAAAATAGCATTTCCAATTTTTGGTGTCATACAACTTTTTAAATGATGGTCCCCAGGCTACACTGACCTATGGAAAACTATTCTGGGCAACCACAGGCTCTGCACTCAGCATCAGTTATTAACTTTCACATGGGGAGCAGTGGTAGTGGATTGCACAGGCAACCTGTTAGTCATGAATCATCTATTAGAGACTTCAGCTTTCATCATAGGTTTATCCTGTTATTCTGTTCCTATTTTTCCCCTTCTCTAAACCTCGATCATGAGTATTTCTATTTTTAATGCAACAAGAGTAGAAAATACATATTCCTTATTATTAAAAAAAATCTCAAAATGTTTTTAGCAGTTGAAAAATATTTAATGTTTCTTTAATAAGAATTGCTCTGGCAAATACTGGGATTGACTCAGTAACCTTATGATCCATTTCAACTCTGAGCCCACTTACACAGTAATCTTCACCCAGATTACTTCAACTTGCACAAATTACCTTTACGCACAGATCTGCACAATCTGCTCATTTCTGAAGTACATGTTTGACTTTAAACTTGGGTCGTGGTATTAAAGGTTGAAAGTTAAGGTCACACCTAAGCGCTTTGGAATAAGGAACAACTGCTTTTCTGTTCATGACTTATGAAAATGTAGCTCCAGAGTGTAAAGATGGAGTTCACACGCAAATTGTTACCCCCTTTACCTAATACAGGATGGGGGGAAGAGTGCAGCAAGAATGCTTTCTCAGGATTGCTTTCGCTGTAGTGCTGTCACACATTTCCCTGAAGGAAAAGCTGAGCTTTATGGTTCAGTCTAAGTCTGTATTATTGAAACCTATATTTTAAAGAGAAAAGAGTGTATTGCACAAAAGCTTAACTTGACACATTTACGCTGTCACTAAGTGTCAATTTAAAACTCAGAAAAAAAACCACCATCAGATGACACATATGTCAGCACATAAAAACTCCAAAATAAAATAACTGTGCAAAAATATACCGCTTCCCCAACAGTATAAAATTATGCAGTTAAAGGGTACTTTGTAGAACAACTGGCCCAATTGTACCAATTGTGGTACAAGACCACATTTGTACTTGTAATTTTAACTTCATCACTCCTTGATTTCTGAACATTTCAAAATATAACTTTAACTTCTCCTTAGTGATTCTTTGTTTTTGATGGGCCTAGTGATAGCTTGAAGAAAGAATGTCTGAGGTATGCCAAGAAAGGTCAAGCCCAAAGTATAAAACCATCAGAAAGTGTTAGCTTTATGGTAGGCTCAAACTTCTTCAGTTTACTTACCCTGGTTATATAATTTCCCATGTGAACAACCATTAGCCTTTTCCAGTTCCCAATATCAAAGTATCTCGAAAATAAACTACAGCTAAAAAGGGGTAGTTATTAATTTTTTTATCAGCTTACTGCAAAATGCAGAGTGAAACAAGTATCAGGTTTTACACCTTAGTAATGGAAATATAAATCCTTATATTTGTAGAGTCAGTAGGATTTTCTGCAAGCTTTATCTCCATGGCAATGACAGCGCAGTGCAACACATACTGTAGCTGTAGAAAAGGGCTGAAGACAATGGCAGTAAGATAAAAACAAAAAATGACCCCTAGCATGAAGCTTTTAGAAATAGGCAATTATCTGGTTTTACTGGGAGAGGTAGAACATTATTTTAGCTTTCACAGTGATTCAACTACAAATGTTTCCCACATACCGAGTCTCCTCTTCTTCAATATTACAAAATCATTTCGTATAAAACTAAGGTACTTAGTATACATTTACTATAAAACTCCAGCACTTAAAGAGTGGCTACAAAGGCAGAGGCTCCCTCTTCACAAGGAGCCACATGGAGAAGACAAGGGGCAAGGAGTACAAGTTGCACTGGGAGAGATTTCATCTCAACATAAGAAAAAAAAAATTTATGGTGAGAATCACTGGAACAAGCTCCCCAGGGACATGGTAGAGTCCCCATTGCTGAATATTTTCAAGATATGACTGAACAGTGTGCTAGATAATTTCATCTAGGCTCCCTTTGCCATGAAAGGTTGGACCAGATGGTCTTTCAAGGCCCCTTCCAACCCAGGCTGTTCTATGATTCTTTGAAAACTGAATAAATGCTACAGTAGCTCTGCCTGTGAACAGCAGTTCCTGATATATTGATGTCGGGATTTCAATCTATTCCCAATTATAGTTAATACAAAATATTCTGCAACACAGCTAAAGAAAACTTAGTGTTTAATGGTTCGTGTTGTTTACTGCTAGAGGTGAAATTATTGATCAGAGTAAGGCAAAGTCATCTCTTTAAAATATAATCGGACAGAAGACAAATGGAGCTTTCATTCACCAGCTGTTTCCCAATCTAGAATAAATTCCACTTTCAAAATTGGTTTTTAGTGCTTTACACTACATTTTAGAGTGGGAACATATCTTAATAGAAGTTTGTATGCTTATAGTGATAATGACTGCAAACATCACATCACTCAGGATAGTTTTAAAAACACACTAGATCTTTCAGAAACTGAACAAGATTAACGAGATTTGCCTGGCAGACAGGCTAAATTCAGGTTAAAGAATAGTTTATAATCATGCATTGACTAAATGTAGTTGCAAATCACATGTTATTAACTTACAGAAATCTGAAGTAATTAACTCCCCTGTTCTCTATTAAAAGTTCATAGAAGCATAGAATGGTTTGGGTTGGAAGGGACCTTAAAGATCATCTAGTTCAAACTCCCCTACCACAGAATGGGACACCTTCAACTAGACCAAGTCACTCAAAGCCCCATCCAACCTGGCCTTGAATACTTCCAGGGATGGGGCATCCACTACCTCTCTGGGCAACTTGTCCCAGTGCCTTACCACTCTCACAGTAAAGAATTTCTCCCTTCTATCTGATCTAAATCTACCTTCTTCCAGTTTAAAACCATTGTTCCTTGTCCTATCCCTAGATGCCCTTGTCAAAATTCCTTCCTTAGCTTTCTTCTAAGCCTTTAGGTACTGCAAGACTGCTATAAGGTCTCCCGAGAGCCTCCTCTTCTCCAGGCTGAACAGTCCCAATTCTCTCAGACTGTCCTCATAGGAGAGGTGCTCCAGTCCTCTGATCGTCTTCATAGCCCTCCTCTGGACTCTCTCCAACAGGTCTATGTCTTTTCCTGGGTTGAGGGCTCCAGAGCTGGACATAGGACTCCAGGTGGGGGTCTCACGAGAGCAGAATTACCTCCCTCTACCTCCTGGGCCATGCTTCTTTTGATGTAGCCCAGGATGTAGTTGGCTTTCTGGGCTGCAAGCGCACATTGCCAGCTCATGTTGAGCTTCTCATCAACCAACACCCCTAAGTCCTTCTCCTCAGGGCTGCTCTCAATCCATTCTCCGCCCAGCCTGTATTTTTGCCTGGGATTGCCCTGACCCACTTGCAGGACCTTGCACTTGGCCTTGCTGAACTTTATGAGGCTTGTACAGGCCCACCTCTCTAGCCTGTCAAGGTCCTTCTGGATGGCATCCCTCCCCTCCAGCATGAGGACTGCACCACACAGCTTGGTGTCGTCAGCAAACTTGCTGAGGGTGCACTAAATCCCACTGTCCATGTCACTGACAAAGTTGTTAAACAGAGCCAGTCCTGATACTGACCCCTGAGGAACACTACTCATCACCGGTCTCCACTTGGACATCGAGCCATTGACCACAGCACTCTGAGTGTGGCCATCATAATTCCTTATCCACTGAGCAGTTCATCCATCAAATCCATTCCTCTCCAGTTTAGAGACAAGGATGTCGTGTGGGACAGTGTCAAATGCTATGCACAAATCCAGGTAGATGTTGTCAGTTGGTCATCTCTTGTCCACCAATGCTGTAACCCCATCGTAGAAGGCCACCAAATTTGTCAAGCACAATTTGCCCTCAGTGAAGCCGTGTTGGCTGTCACCAATCACCTCCTTATACTCCATATGCCTTAGCATGGTCTCCAGGAGGATCTGCTCCATGATCTTGCCAGGCACAGAGCACAAAGGTGAGACTGACTGACATTTCCAAAAAAAAAGTTCCAAATATCTAATCTCAAACTGTGGAATTAACCAGTGGCTGTACCAATGTTATGATCACCAGCAGGAAGAAAATCCAGAGTCTTATATTCTGAAACGAAGTTTTTGGTTGAAATCTGGAGATTTTAAAAATTTATTTCTCACTAGTATTAGAAGGGATAACAACTTCACTAAAACATAAATTACTATCTAAAATTGTATATAGATATTAGCCAGTAAGCAACCAGGCAGCTTTAATTTTAAAATTCTCCCTGCTTATAGGAAAAAAAAAATATCTACTACGGAGCATTTGGTGCAATATGCTGTTGTAGTTCAGATATGGAGACAAACCAGGATTGTTAGTTGCCAAGGCAGTATACCAGGTTTCAGATATGTGCTCACTATTAACACAAAAGGAAAAGGCAACCAATCTCTTCAATGTTAGCTCTTTACTCTACTATAATAGGAGTTTTTGAAGTTTTTATTTCCATTTAGATGATCAAAAAAAGTCCAAACAAACATTTTGCACACATGTCTGCTACTGATTGCTGGCCATAAAAGACTAAGTCCAAAACCATAACAATAAAGTACCTTATGGTTACTGGAGTAAAGAGCAGCATAGTGGTAACGTTGTCCAAAAATGCAGAAAGAATTGCAGCAATGAGGCACAGAAGCGTAATCATGGCCCACACCTTCCCTCTAGAGAATCGATAAGCCTAATAAAACCAAACAAATAGAAACAAAATTAGGGGATTAGATCACTCCAGCTTAATTTCAAAAAATGGTAGATAAAACTGCTTCACCAAAAATGAGGCAACAGTGAGCTCAGAGCATTTACTACTCCATGCACCTCCAACAGCACCCTCTCCAATACTAATTAATAAAATCAATTTATCAATAAAATACTTTGTGGAAGTGGGCAAACATTTCCATCACGCAGAGGAAGAAACAAATCTGGAGAGACACCGTGCTCTGCTGCCAGGCACGAAGAGGGGCTGCGGCAGGAGCAAGGCTGAGCCCCTACCTTCTGCCTGCAAGCCCCTACCTTCTGCCTGCATGCCCACATGGGCTAACGCAGTTCAGACTTCCCACTCCCTCCATACACTGGGACACCTTCCCACTCTCAGAGCAGCACTGATGGAGCTACACAGTCTGGGCCTCTATGCAGGCAGGGGTTGTGTCCACCCATGTTTTGTTCAGGGTTTCTGTGCTCAAAGCAGTCCCCCTTGTCACTTTTGTTTTCTTTCTTTCCACCCTTCTCAAGAAAATTAAGCTTTGCAGCAGGCAAAGTAGTCCCTCACTATGGACAACCACAACCAATCCATCGGAATTACCCTTTTTATGTAATCTTTGGTTCTGCTAATGTGCAAAGGTCTGTGGCCATTTATCTTGTGCGATCGTAAAGCTAATGATAGTTCCCATACTTCCTCTATGCCTCTGCTAGGCATAAATACCAATTTCAGCTAGAGCAGAACTGCAGTCCTGGGGAAGTCAGTGGAATCACTCAGTTTTGTATTGTATTGTCCATATGCTTGTGTACCCTACTGAGAGCCTTTTGCTTTTCTTTTGTAGAAACAATCTCCTTAAGGGCTTCATTTCTTCCCTAGGAGATTTTTCAAGATTACAAGTTAATCACTGTCATTCTTCCTGTGGTGAGTATACACTGCTCTAAGAAAGGTTCTTCAAAGATACTACTTGCTGTAACAGATCTGGTTAAATACTAGTTTGATTAATCTAGTAATAATTAAAAGTACCAAAAGAAGCCTACCTTTACTGCACAGTAGTCAAAGAATCCAGTCTCTGAAAATATGGCCACCAAAATCATCTACCAAAAGATGAAGAAAAGAATAGCTTGCAATTGAATTATTACACAAAACCAAAGCGATGTAGTTTTGTCCTGACAAAAGCCCTTCTTACCCGGCACAACTCGGAGAATCTGATGACCTTTGTGTTAGATTATCCACTACAACTGCCAGGTATCTCTTGTCAGCGTGTCATACGGTGAAATTTAGTTCTCAACATAAACAGTCTGTAAATGTCATACTAGTCTGGTTGAGTTCTGTTTGTAGTGACTAAGAGTGCATCATACATTAAGTACTCAATGTATCTCCTTTATGTCATTAATCAAGAAAAGCCAATAAGTGCGTTTTGCTTTCTGCAGTAACACTCTACAGAGTGCAGAAGATACTGGCTTCAAGAATTGCTTGCATTTTACCACATTTCTGGGAGGTTTCCTGTCCTTCTGTTTTTGGTCCCAACAGATTTTTTTGCTTTCTTTTTCTACGGCAAAGGTGGGGAGCAGGGAAATAAGCAAGGCTCAGAATGGCAACAGATAATTGTCATTTTGTCTCTCTATAGTGTGTATTTTGTGTAGAGTTTAATAGCACTTGGACAATGCTTTTTACCATAAATAGCTCTGGGCAAAGTGATTAAAATAATATATTATTATAATCTAATCAGATATTTCTCCTCCGTTTCTGGTTTGCCTTTTTTTTTTGGCTCCAAACACAGCACCGACTAAGACAAAGAAAACCACTTTTCCAGCAGAGTATGTTTGAGGAAGGTTTTGAGTAAACAAAATTAACAAGATAAATGAGAGTGATAATACTTGGCACTTAAACAGGTCTTTCCATTTATAGACTTCAAGGATATTTTTGGTATGTTATCAACATGATTTTACAGATTAAAAAAGAAAAAAGAAATAGATCAATGTTTTCAAAAGGCTCCTTCAGAGGTCTGATCATCCTCCTTTTTGATAAATCCCTTAAAGCCCAAATTTTCATTGTAACATGTCTCAGTAAAGTACAATTAACAAAATCATTTAAAGGGAAACATCTCTATATTGAATGTGATAATTGCAGCACATTTAGAGCAAAAGATACATTTTAGTTACCATTCCAAACAGTAGCGCCAGTGTCTCATAATCAATCCACTCCACCACTTTGACAATACTTGGCCTCTGCAATCAAAAAATACAATTACCGCCAAATGTCACAAAACACCTAACCTGTGATTAGCTATGAAACATAAACTCCACTTAATTGATGAACCATTTAAATAAGCTATGATGGAAATTAATAAGTGTTCCTACAAGGTACACAAAAAAGGACTCTCTATTACTACCATTATTACTATTATTATTACTACTACTACTATTATCATTATTACTAATTCAAAGTGCTGCTGGCATCCTAAGTGGGTCGTTATCAAAAGCCTGCATTAGGCTATTGGTTTATCTAGTTGTTCCTTATGTAGCATTACAGAAATAAAAGATAACCTAATTACATGGTAGAGCCAGTTTCCTTTCTGGTAAGAGAACAAAAGCGTATCACTTCACCTGTGAGAAAACTGGAGGGAGTTTAAGGGAACATTGCAATGATGTGGTGACCAGTTATGAGAAAAACAGAGAAAATCAGTCAGAGGTTTCGGTAAATATCAACTAAGGGTAAACGGGGAAAAAAAAGGATTGGAAGGTGTAAGCATGAGGTGTAATTATTTAGGGTACTAAAAGGCAATGTATTTCCATTTAAGTTTGCTTGGTAACCTAACATTAATGAAAATAACAATGTTAAAGTAACTCTGAATTAAGCTGAAAATGATTGTACTCAGCTTCCTGCAAATCCGAACAAAATAGCATCAACTGACTTTTTTCTGCCCTTCTTGTCTATACCCTAGGCTGACTTGTTTTCCCCTAGATGCTTCCCCATCCCAATATCTGCCCTACTATCTCTCTCTCTCTTAAAAAACACTGGTCTGTCAAGTGCCCAATCACAACTGGGCAAACACTGAAATTCATGATATCAGACCCAGAAACAAAGTGAGCACTTACACTTTGATTACTTACCTCCCCAACAATAGCTAAGGCAGCTAAAGCTGCCAAAGAGCCCAGCATCGCTGCAAGCGTCCTGTGAACAACCTGCAACAAAGGGTAAGAATTAACCAGAGTATCCTCTAAACATCTCCTTACTATTAAAAAGGGGGAGGGAAAAGGATAGAAATTCCTGTAGTTTATTCTTTTCTTGGTTTGTTCAGGGTTTTTTTTTTCCTTATTCCACCCCACTCTCCTTCAAAAAGACCGGACTGGAGAATGGCTGATTACTTTGCCTCAATATAGTATGATATTTTAAAAAAATATTGACCGTACAAAACCCTACTAGGAAGCCTCAGCTCCAGTCTCAAGGCAGAGAAGAGACTTCAGCATCAGTGTCTTATATTTGCTGATGGGTGACCCAAGAAGGAAAGCAATTCATCTTCCCTAACTTAAGGATCAAAAAACCTAGTCCTGTTGGCTTCCCTTCACAGCCCATGGGAAGAAGACATGCCCAGGAGGTGATTCACCTCATTCTTGCCAGGTGCTTGTTCATTCCCAATGTCTACAAAGTGACTCCCAAGCGAATAGCTCAGATACGGGCAGACGAATCCTACGCATACGCAGACATACTAAGCTTTGAGTTTCCAGGTCTAGTTTGTGGTGTGGGGCACAGATAGATAGGGCAAGCCTGTGCACCTGCTTTCTGTCTCACACATACAGAGTTTTCCTTCCTCATAAAGTAGTTTTTTACATCGGCATTTTCTTTACAAACTGGTTTGGCTTCAAGAAGGCCACATACTTCAGCTAGAATCTGCTAGACACCTTTGCCGCAGTCTCCTTAGTTCCTCAAAAGCTGCTTTTGCCAGCGTATAGACTAATGTAGCCTTGAACAATGCTTCTCCCCCACCTCTAATGTTTCTCTAGCATACAAGCAATGCATCTGAAAATAAGATCCAACCCTCTGACCACAACACAGACAATCATTTCAAACTGCAACAATTACTAGAGTATATGAACATTTGTCCATGCCTCTACTATCTAAAGACTAAATTGCACTCAAAAGTCTCAAGGAGAAAGTATAAAAGCAAGCATGCCCTAAAAATATACTTTTCCCTCCAAGTGCCATTTGTAGCTATTTAATCCACCAAGTCTGGAAGATTATAGATTATGTAAAATAACTCAGTTAAAGTAAGAATGTAATTAATGAAAATCACACTACAAAAG
This sequence comes from Ardeotis arabs, assembly GCA_011801015.1. NCBI lineage: Eukaryota > Metazoa > Chordata > Aves > Otidiformes > Otididae > Ardeotis > Ardeotis arabs. The sequence continues at coordinate 10,563 of JAAGAY010013447.1, read as the reverse complement.
ATCAAATCTAATTAACAGCACTTACTATTAATGTGTTTAAATATTATTCAGACAAAGAATTATTTCTGAGAAAGAAATAAGGCAGTCTAGAAATATTTCATTTGCTGCTAATTTCATAAGAAATATTTTGCTGATAAGAAACAATAGGATGTGGACATCTCAAGGCCAAAGGTTTGGCTTTGGTTTTTTTCCTTGAACATAACTTTTTAACAGTAATGGTAAATAACTAAGCAATTCACCAAATTACTAGAAAAATAAAAATATAAATGAGTAATGTAGGAGTCAAAAGAAAAATCTGTCTCCTTCGCCCATATTTTTCTTCAAAATGCACTGGAGAATAACCTATTCAGTGATCAAGCAGGAGATCAGACTAAGGTTTTTATACCCTAATGACCCGAAAGTATGCAGCACAGATTACATCTCTCACCAGCTCCCACAGAAATGTGCGTGATAAGTCATGGTATCATCTGATTTCCAGTTTCAGAGCACTGATATGAATGTACACGTATGGCCCTTCTGATTCAGCAAAGGTGGAGGGCATTCAATAATGTTCGACAGTTCTTGTGGCTTGTGACAGGATGCAGTAATTAGACCTTACAGTTCTCTCCAGTAAAAGACACGAAGCAGAGATGTCAGTTAGGGAAGGAGATCAGCTTCTTACCAGGTGTTGTGGTTTTGTTTAGTGAGGGGGGACCTAAGGTGGAAGCTTCTGTAGGAAACTGCTAGAAGTCGCTCCCCTTTGTTCAGTGGACTCGGACGGGCCTAGGGCAGACCTGCTGCTGGCCAAGGCCGAGCCGATTGGTAGCAGAATGTCCCGTGATAATGCCTCTGCGATAACGTATTTAAGAAGGGGAAAACAGAAAAAAAAGGGGAAGACAAGATGTGAAGAAGCTGAGCGGGGGCAGAGGCGCAGAGGGGGAGGCGCAGGCCTCACCGACCTTGCAGGCCTCACCCTCTGGCCTCTCGCCAGGCGGCCGACTGGGCCCAACTCAGCCCGGCCCAGCTGCAAGAAGTGGAGAGGAGATGAGATGGATGATGTGAAAAGATCCTGAGAGGCGTCTGCCAGCCTGTTG
>JAAGAY010013446.1:0-64698 GCA_011801015.1 Ardeotis arabs | reverse complement strand
AGAAAGACGGGGAGAGGCTGTTCAGTAGGGCCTGTTGTGACAGGACGAGGGGTAATGGTTTTAAAATAGAGGGGGGTAGATTTAGATTGGATATTAGGAAAAAAATTTTTACTATGAGGGTTGTAGAACACTGGAACAGGTTGCCCAGAGAGGTGGTGGATGCCTCATCTCTGGAAACATTCAAGGCCAGGCTGGATGAGGCTCTGAGCAACCTGATCTGGTTGGAGATGTCCCTGCTCCTTGCAGGGGGGTTGGACTAGATGACCTTTGAAGGTCCCTTCCAACCCTAACCATTCTATGATTCTATGACTTGGGGGGGGGATTCAAGGCCCCTGTGAGGAGGATTTCTGCATGGCCTGTAGGTTTCATACAAGTGTGAAAGACTCAGAGTGGGACATGGGCTGTCACAGACGTCTGCCTCAGCTGGCCTTACTGTTCTGTTTGAAGCCTGGTGCTTTACTGATGCTCTCTCACAGGCTTAGGGTGCTGTAATGCTTTTCTCAAGTCTTTTTGAAACCTGACACCATCAGTGGAGCCTGTTCTTGTTCTTGTGCTCCTATGTGAGCTGAGCTCCCCATGCACAGACACACTAACATTCTTACAGTCTCTTGAAAAATTAGTACTAAGCAACACAAACAAAAAAAATTAAGAAATTATCACCAAAAATTGCATTAGATAGCTAACTAGGTCAATGCGTCCCCAAAGACAGATGCAGACAGACAATCCACATGCGATACATCTTGACTGGTTCCAAGGTGAGAGATACGTTTGTATGAAAAGCTTTCTGGTCAAAGGAGAGGTTTATAAATTTATCCCTGGTGCGTGTTTGAAGTACAGATCTCCTGAATTATGAGCTCTGGGGAATGCTTGTTGTCCTATAACTTTTAGTTGGTTCATATTTTCTTCATTACTTTAACCTGGTTTTATTACTTCTTGAGATCTACTGTTGTCTTTTGAGTACTTTAATTCTTGTCATACTTTATAGGGATAGGTACTTCTTGTTTCTTCTACTGTTTCAACAACAGTGACTAATGAATTGGTATCTACAAGGAATGCTTACGAAAAATTGAACTGAGACTTGCTGCTCACAACTGCAGATTTTGCTGTACTTGAGGGAAATCAGAACTTGAAATTTTGCCCATGCTTACTTTTGGTCTGTATCTGTGTCGCAGTTTAGCCCCGCTTGGGACCAGACTGTGCAGTCTGTCTCTCACTCCCCCCACCCTCCGAGAGAATAGGGAGAGATAATATAAGAAAAAGGCTCGAGGTTTGAGATGAGGACAGGGAAAGATTTTTAAAGTTACTGTTACAGGCAAAACAGAATTGACTTGGGGAAAACTGTTTGTTTATTATTAAAACCAAAGCAGCATAATGAGACAGAGAACAAAGCAACTTCCCCCATCCCTTCCTCCATCCTGCCCCCAGCGCCCCCCCCTCCCTGCCCTGAGCGGCACAGAGGGGAAGAGGGAATGGGGATTACAGTCAGTTCCTCACACCTCGCTTTATCCCTCTCCTTCCTCCTCGGGGGAAGAACTCCTCGCATTCCTCCCCTGCTCCACCATGGGGTCTCTCCCATGGGCTACAGTCCTTCATGAACTGCTCCAGCGTGGGCTCCTTTTCCACAGGGTGTAGTCCCTCCAGAACGGCTGCCCCAGTGTGCTCTCCATGGGCCACAGCCGCCTTCAGGCATCCGCCTGCCCCGGGTTGGGGTCCTCCATGGGCTACAGGTGGATCTCTCCTCCTCTGTGGACCTCCATGGGCTGCAGGGGGACAGCCGGCCTCACCATGGTCATCAAGGCAAGGCTGCAGGGGAATCTTGGCCAGGAGCCGCATTACTCCTTCCCCCCTCCTTCTTCACTGACCTGGGCGCCTGCAGCCGTTCCTCTCACAAGAAATTATTCACAATCGGCACAGGCAGACGCCTCTCAGGTTCTCTTCACATCTCATCTCCTCTCTCCGCTTCTTACAGCCAGGCTGGGCCGAGTCAGGCCCAGACGGCTGTCCGGCGGGACAGCCAGAGGGTGAGGGCCTGCAAGGCCCACAAGGCTTGCACCTCCCCCTCTCTGCCTCCGTTCAGCCTTTTTACATCTTTTCTCCTTTTTTTTTTTTTCTTTTTTTCCTGTTTTTCCCCTTCTTAAATACGTTATCACAGAGGCGTTATCAGGGAACATTCTGTCAGCAATTGGCTTGGCCCTGGCCAGCAGCGGGTCCGCCCTAGGCCTGGCCGAGTCCACTGGACAAAGGGGAAACAACTTCTAGCAGTTTCTTACAGAAGCTGCCACCGTAGCTCCCCCCTCACTAAATAAAACTAACACAATCTGTCATGTCAGCCTGCCTTAAATGAATTTTCTTCTCTTTTATAGCTCATTTACTAAGTATGTCACATCTAGAAGGATACAGAGTCTTGTGCATTAGTCCGTGGGAACAATGTCCTAAACTTTGCCTGTGTGTTAGCAGGAAGTAGTGGTCGCGTCTAGGGTGCGTGTGGATGTTTCATATTTTCTGTGATAGCGTTATGCTATCAGGCAACGTTTTCAGTAAAACCATTGCCATTAGTCTAGTGCATCATTTGTGAATGAGTGATGCAGTGTTCCATCTTGGCAATATCCTGCCCTGAGTTAAATGTGCTTCCTGAAAGATCAGTCTGGGCACTTTGTGCATGCTATGACCGTGTAGCCACACTGGAATGAAAAACAGGCTTGGGCTTGTAAAAGACACAGCTGAAGCTTTCACAATAATTCTGATAATCTACAATATCAGTGTGAACAACCAGACTCTGGAAAAGCGCAGGGAGAAGGGAAGTGCTTTCTCAATTATTATAAGTGTAGTGTTTTAATTATACTCTTTTTCTTTTCTCTCCACAAGGATAAAGTTATTAATGAGCCTTTCTGTTCAAACCTTTTTTGGCTATCCATGTCCAGAAAGGTTTGTTACTTCTGGAGCGAGCAAGGCTGTCAGATGCACTTCTTTGGTACACCTGGAAGAGATGGCTGAATTGTTCATGCTTTATATACATTTCCAGGTTAAGTTAACTTTCTTCAATTCTTGAAACTGAGTATGTCCATTGAATGTCAGAAAAAAAAATCTTCTACAATACGGTCTATGGATTTTTTTTCTCTATTATGTATATAAAACATGAAGTGCACTTCAAGAGGCAACTGAATTACTTGTACAGTTCGTTCTGAAAAGTCTTGTATTATCCACTTTACTTTTTTCTTTGATGCCAGACCACTGGTATCATTGTGGTGCTCTTTGAGAAAGCAAGAGCAAGTAAAAAAAACCCGAACATTTGTTCTCATCTTATTAACTGAAAAGCTGTTGTCATGCTGTAATTAATTTTGGTTTTCTGCTCTTTAGTGTCTACATGTCTTTGAGACTTGCCTTCCAGCATATACCAAATGTGAACAGCCAACAGTCACTGTTTCAGTGACAGATTAATGTGTTTATTACCTTCTTAAATATTTCTTTCCATCCTTGTAAAATAAGGGAAGATGTTGGAGATGCAGATGTTAGAGCTGTATAATAGTGCTTGAGATTGGAATGACTTAAATTGTTTTTAGTGTGAAGACTTTTCTTTACTTGTTTAAAAGTTATACAGTATATTTGTGGAAAATTTACAATCTATATGATATTTCCAGTTGGTCCTTGTGGTGTAATGTCACAGGGAGTTAGTGTCATTGATGAACTTTGAGATTGTAAAGCAAATACCTGGCATTTGGGAGGAACGAAGTGTAAGTACAGTATGGTATTAGGAAGAGTGTTAAGAGACCTAATTTACATTATAAAATTGGATAGCAAATGCTGAGTTAGGGGATTGTTCTCCTACAGCAGCGCAAATTGGTAGAGCTTCATGGGCTGAAGAGTCAGGGTGGTTCAGTGTCAACTTGCACAGAAGAAAGGGCACACTGGTGCTCATTTTCTGTGTTGGTAATCTGAAAGGATTACTTAAATGTTGATGTATCTTTTTTAGACAGAACTGTATGTTTTTGCTGTTGTTATGTCACATAATCTGCTTTTGAAATCTTCTCTCTACCCGGGGCCTGGGAAGAAGTGTGTCACGTAGGTGACATTTGTGATCATTGTCTACTGAGAGTAGAAAAGCCTCCCATTTTAAATCAATGTCATTGCAATACCATCTCTCAGATGTGAATGGTGAAGTGAAATACTGCTCTTCTCAATCACAGAATTGAGTTGCTGTCCTTTATGAGGAAGGTCATTTGTTTGAAATCTGAATTCCTGTATGCACAGTGGGATGACATTAATTTCTTATAGACTTATGCTCACAGGTTAGTTTACAGAGTGAATTACCTGAAAGATTCAATGTGAAAAAAATGTTCAGCCTGTGTTCTCGTATAAATAGCATCATGTATCATATCTTTGGAGGCTTGCACTTCCTCCATAAAATACTATTTCTCTGTAGCTGTGATGGAAACTAGTGGAAGATTTGAGCACACGTGAGTGAGCCGCATGGCAGGGGTTTGCTGGGTGTTTTTGAGGTAAACACTTAGCTTCGCAGCAGCATAGGATGGCAGGCCATCTATAGAGATCACAGAAGAAAAAGCAGTTACCTGACTCAGCTGCAAAGCTTCCAAGCGCCAGAGCCAGAGCTACCCTCCTGTGTCTTTTTCTAGTAAGGGCAGCATGTGCTGATCTCCTTTGTTGGTATGTGTGTGGGTTCACTCCTCTGGATCTGTTCATCTCCCACAAGCTGCTGCTGCCCTAGCTCCTTTTGTAGAGGCTGTTGGTTTTTTAATTTTAGGTGTTTCTTGTTGATAGAAATGTTGCTGAGTTCCACGTCTTCACTGCTTCTCCTGTTGTCTGTTGTGGATGGTGAGTTATAGCCTAGCCTCAGTATTTCTCATGGGAAAATTGTGTGCTTTCCTTTAACAATAAGTGAGGTTGGACAACTTCCGTTCTCATATGTTATTTTAAAGATGCGGAATGTAGTGTGTAGTGTTCTTGCAAAATGCTCCATTCAGTCACCTGGATTTCACTATCACCTGGATGATGCTGTCAGCCAGCTGCTGCCCATGATACACGTTGACCCAAGCAGAAACATCCACTGGTTGAAAACTCCCATGTCTGGACTGGAAGTGAAAAAGCCAGCATTCCTCTTCGGAGGTCTGCAACGCACCTGGAAATGCCAGCTGTAAGTGCCCTGATGTACTTTGAGTCAATGTGGGAGAGATCATTTGTATTTCTGTGGCACAAGTAAACATTTTCTCCTAAGCCCTCTCATCTGAGAGCAGCAAAATGTTTTCTTCAAAACTACCTCTACCTACTAGTTTGGTGGTTTTTCTTTCAGTAAGTTACAGCTAGACTCACAACTTCACAACCACAGGTTTCTGCTTTCCTTTGTTCCAGTTCAGTCCTGGCTCATGCTCAGCTTTTTTAAATGCGTTTTGGCATTTTATTCATACTGCGAAGGACGGTTTGAAATATAGAAAAACGTAAAAGTCTGTCATCTTCAGTCAGCTGCTATCAGTTGAGCTCATCATTATCTAAAGCCAATACAAAAATCCGTTTTCCTACAGTGTTTCCAAGCAACCGGCACCAACTGGCCAGGAAAGTGTGAGATGCACAGGAGCTGAGACCTCATCTCACCAGCAGCTGTGAAATGGCCAGTGGTGTCTGCAGGGTGAGGCGGGGAAGGAGGAGGTGAGCTGAGATGCTGCAGGTGACTGCCAGGATGGGACGCCTGTCTTGAGACTTCCATTTAAGTGGTCAGAAGGTGTGGGCTGGTTGGTCCGAAGAAAAGCTGGTGTTGTCATTGAACAGCAGAAAGTAAAGTAATTTGTATTTAACGTGAAGGCTTGTATCCGAAATTTAAAATACACTTAAGTAATAGCCTTCCCTAAAGTTGGAAGTATGGAGGCACATTATGGTAACATTGATAAGTTAATCTCTTCTGTTCACATTGCCATTGGCTTAGGAACAATAATGTGTACCTAAATTGGTTTCTGATGGACAAGATTTTGTTTTTATTTGAATTGAAAGCATACTTTTTGTTTCCAACAATTGCAGTAGCAATATGGTAAACACTTCCTTAAAATGATTTTTAAAAGTGAAAGCCAACTTGTTCAGCCTTGCTATACCTTTTCTGATGGATGTGTTCTAAAATTATAAATTCTTTTTTCAGTGTTGTATGTTGATTGTCCCTGAAAACCCAGCATGCAAGAAGAGGGCATAGAAAGTAACCAGCTCCAGATCTTGCTCTTAATTTTCCTTTTCTCCTCCTCCAACCCCCTGTGTTTTTTATCATGATTTAGTAAGCTTGTCTAATAAAAAGATGCGCAGCGCTACTGGAGGGAATAGAACCTTACAATTCTGTTGAGAGACAAAAATATTCTACAGAAAAAAAAAAATCTTCTGTTTCTTGTCAAAAGCTACCAACAATAATGGCAAAGGACCTGAGGTGGCTCTCAGGTTTTAGGCTGAACTTGCAAAACTAGTAATGAGGAAGGGGAAAAAAAAAAGACAGGAAGAAAGAATAAAACTCAAACCCATAGGGAGCTGCTGCACGATTGAATACATTCTGCTAGTGTTACAAAACACTGAATTAATTTTGTCCTATATTTCTTCTAAATTAATTTTAAATAAAACATAATAGTTCATAGGAGCTGCTCATATTGCTTTTTTCCCTAGTGTGGTTTTATGCAGAACCATTCCAGTTGCTGTCAGCTACTAAAGATGCCTTGACTGCATCTGCATTTTAGCATTTTGGCTCCGAACAGCAGTGTAGCTCTGCAGTGAGTCTCATCTCCTGTTGTCACCCCCATGTACTGTTTGTTCAGATTGCAGCGCGGTGTTAGTGTCCATGGAGTAACTTCCTTCAGGGGAAATTAAACCCGAGGTCTGCTCCAGGGGTGCACTGAATGTGCTCGGACTCTTGGAGACGTGAAATCAGTGATAAGAGTCTCAGGGCAGCTTCTAACAGCCTGTGCGTGGCGGAGTTCTGGGCTAAATCTAGTCTGACATAGAACCTATGAATAGCATGCTGTGTACATCTAGGGACCTCAGCTTCAACCTGGTGATCCATGCCTACTGCACTGCATTACTTGCTGAGATGCACGTGATCATGCTGCTTCCTACACTGTGTGTTGCCCGTGGAAATTCATTTTCTTCATACATGAGTGAGCTTCTGTGTTAAAATAAGTTGTATAACTTCATGCAGAGGCATTTTGTTACACCTAAAGATAATTGTGGGGGAGTATGTGTATCCTTCCCTTACCCCAGTCAAAATTAGCACTTCTCCAAGGAGGGAAGGACTTTGTAGTATTTTCTATCCTTAAGGAAGCTACTTTTCCTTGTGGTGGAATTGATCTCAAAGTTACCATGCTATGGCCAAACTTCTCTTGTAGCTTGCACTTAGTGTATTACACTAAGTATGAATTTACAGTTGAGTAATTCTTGATAATGCAAATGATTCATTTGTGTTTTAGTGTGTCACATGCAGAGATAAAGTCAGGTGTCTGTTGTGTCTCAGCGTTACTCTGCAAGTTTCACTATATTTGACCTTAAAAATCCACCACTCCCTTTAGATAGAATAGAATAGATGGTGGTCAAGTACTGGAAGAGGCTTCCTAGAGAGGTGGTCGATGCCCCAAGCCTGTCAGTGTTTAAGAGGCATTTGGACAATGCCCTTAATACCACGCTTTAACTTGGTCAGCCCTGAAGTGGTTGGGCAGTTGGACTTAGATGATTGTTGTAGGTGCCTTGCAACTGAAATTGTCTAGTTCTGTTCTGTTCTATTCTATTCTATTCTAATGTCTTCGACCTAGCTGTTCAGGTGCATAATGCATACAGGTGTATATAGGTGGAGAATGTATACAGATGTGTATAGGTGGAGAATGGAACTGAACTAGCTTCTAAGATTAGCTTCATAGCCTGCATAATCAGAAGCAGTGATTTCTCTGAGTGACTAAGTGGCAGCTCAGAGAAAGCCAGCAAATATGAGGTCAGTGAATGGAGATGTTTGGATAGGCACTCTGAAACGTAGGTGGCCCAAACACTGCAGCTTTCTTCCAGATTTCCTCTCCCTCTGTTTTTGTTTACCACTTTCCCCTGGACTTCCTGCCCAAGAATTTTGCCTTTCAGCCTGCTTAATAGGTTGGTGACAGCTGGCAGGAGGCATAGTTGGGCAATGATGCTCTTACTGAGAAACATGAAAATATTTTTATGGTATCCATATAAAGATGCGGATGCTTATATCTGACTCTGAAAATTAACTTTCATTGTTTCCTGACCCAGTCCAATGCCAGGCTGTTGTAGCTGGTGATGGTATGAAGCAGTTTTGCTGATGCATTCAGGTTCGTCAGCCTCTGCAGCCTGACAAATTCTAAATGGAGTAATTGCCCCCTCCCTCCCCCCTTTTTTTTTTTCTTTTTTTTTTTTTTGATAAACAGGAGATAGGACCAGTATTACTGCTGGGTTTTTTAGAGCTTATCCTTGAAACATCTGTTTTCGTAAAAAGTTGTTTTGCCTCTGGAAAGTAGTTAAACATCCTGGAAAAGCTTCTGTGCATTGGAGAGGACATACATGTCTGTGTAAAATTTTGCCCCTTCTCTGTGCCACAGCCAATCTTTCTGGCTGATTGCAAGTGAGAAATCTGCAGCTTGCCTTGAAGCCAGGACAGTTACCTGAAATTCCAGCCACACTAGTGATATTTTTTGCCTTCAAACCTAGGAAAAGCAGGAGCTTCTGGGGAAACTGAAACGCAGTTTGGTAACCACCAATTGCCGAGCACACACTTCCACTGCTATGTTGTGAGTCACTACGTGAAGCTTGTCTTGTGTCATGTTTGGCTTTAGGTAGTGCCTGTGTGCTTCTGAAGCCCTTGGTAAGAATTCATATTGGTCCTAAAAACAATATGCGTTTCCATAACGCAGTTTAAACTCTTACTGCCTTTGAGAAAGGAATTTGAGTCCTTTTTTGGAAAGTGTTACAACTGAGAATGCTTACTGCATTTATGCAAGTCATAATGTTAAGTTGAAACCTTAAAAATGTCAACAAGGTGGTAATGCAGATGTTTTTTCCCCAGGTATTATTTCTTATCTCCAACAGACAGCCTGGAACTGAGCAGACAAAAAAAATATTTAAATATGCAGGTTGTAACAGCATCTTCCATGTGCAACAGTTAGCCTAAAGTGTACATTTTCTTGCATATTTTACATAGAGAATTATATTTATTTATTTTTCTGTATGTGCCCTGGTGCTGCTGTAGTTGCTGGTTCTGTTTCCATCATTGCTCTTTTGTCTCCCTGCAAAAATGAGTATTAGCAAATGAAATGAGGAAAGAGCTGAATGTAACATTTTGCTGTGTAGCATCTTTAGAGGCAGCTGGGATAATCTGAAAGCAGGTTGCTGGCACAGAAATATAGACCCAGGGTTTTAGCTTCAGGGAGTTAGTAGTGCCTACAAAACCCAAAGAATCTAGAGAGTTTGGTTTTAGTAGATGGGGATGTTGATTGTATTGTAATAATGATTTTCTGTTATAATCTGGAGGGTATATGTAGACCAACTCAAAGGAAAGGATTGTTGTGGTGCCAATCTAGTTTTTACTTATTTTTTATTTAGTCTTCATTTGGCAACTAAGGCACATTCTCTTGTGTTCTTTGGTGCTGCAGGGCAGTTTGAGTTGCACATTGGTTTTTGCCCTTGTTTGAGGCTGAAAACCAAGGTATCTGTGCATGAGCTAGCCTGGGCCCTGCTGAAACCGTCCTGTGTTGAAAACAAACCCATAATATTTACTTCTATGTCAGAAGCTTCCATTCTTTAAAATAGCTTGGAAGTGAATCAAAACCGTGTCTGTCCTAGATGATCTTCCTGTGAAGAAACAGTTGTGCTCCACACCAATACCCAGTGCTTGATGTGGCCTTGGCGGTCTGCAGCAGCACGGCTGTTGCCCTCAGGCAGGACCTCTGCACCAAACCGTGCGGTACCGAGTGGGTGACAGTGGTGGGAAGAGGTGAGGGACAGTCATGCGTGCTTCCATGGGAAGTACAGCCCTGAGAATGCAGTTGTAGGATGGACTCTGCTGGTTTGGTAGTGCTGTCCTTGCACCAGAATAACGAGGGGGAAAAAAATCAACCCTTGCCAAACAAAACAATTTCAGACAACCCCTACTGCCAAACCTTGCTGGATGTCTGGTAGCATCTCTCCACAAAGGCCTTCTGCCAGCACACCAGTGTCTGTCTGAAATCGCATCTCCTCATGTCCTGGTAGACAGCAATGTGCCAGTCAAAGTCTGTGCTGTAAATGTTATCTAAAACCTCCCCTTCATCTTTTGGTGTACAGGGGCTTTCTTAGTGCTTTATTGCTCTCTAGGAGAAATTAGACATTATTCTGTGATAAACTGTGTTTCTTTTCACATGATAACATATCCTGGTCTGTGCAGACAGCCAACGTCGTGGTCCTGAAGGAGAACACTTGTGTGAGTGAAGCAGACGTGCACTCTTCCTTTAAAATGGGACTTTTTGAGCAGAGTCTGACTTATCCTTGCCTAGGGTGTATTTGGAGATCAGTTGATCTTCGTACATATTCTAGTGATTGTGTAGTAGTATGACTCCTTGATAGTTACATGAAAATGTGTAAATTATTTTGAAATATTCCGGTTTTCCTATGAGCCTCGGATTTGTTCTTACTGTCTTGCAGGCCAAAGCTTGCCGTGCTTCTTCTTACTACCACATTAATACTTGTTTGCTTTTACTCTTAACGCTGAAGAAATCCTGATACTCCCTTTTTATTCTGAGAGAGTAATCCTCTTGCAACATACCTAGAAGTGATATTTTAATATTATTGTTAGTGTCTATTGCCAAAGAAATAAATTTCTATCTATTGACACTGAAATAGCTGGGACCACTGTAAGTGTCTGAGAAATGACCGTTCACTTAAATGCTTGTATTTGAATATGGTTGAACGTGGTGTTGGAGTGGAAATGTGCCCCTTCAAAATGGTGGCTCTGGTCGGGCTCAGTTCCACTCTTCATGGTTCCATTTTCCTTGTGTTATTAGGGCCATCTTCTCTTGTTAGGACCAGCTGTAAGCTGCTGCATAAGAAACACAGGTTAAAAACATGATGTCTGTCCAAAACTTAAGCAGTTCTTTTTAAAATTTTAAAGCAAATGGAGTTCAGTAGGGGAGCACAAGAGGAGACTGAGATGCATCATAAATACCAGTTTTTATACGTATGCACCCAGGTTAGTGTTTTCTGAATTATGTCAATCATTTGGACATTGCCCTTTCTTTTAGATGGTGGGTTAACTTCATGAGGGTATAAAATCTGCATTAAAATGTACTCAATGAAATTCATGAGTAGATCTCTCAGAATTCCTATATCTTTTTGAAAAATGGGCCTCAGGTCTCTAAATAATTTAGTACAGTCTTTATGATCTTCCTTTCTATTTGCTAGATCTGTGAGGTTGCACAGAAGCAATTAAAAAGTCCTTGTCCTGCATGCTTCTGTCTTGTAGTGCTTACTTTGCTGGGGGAAAAGAGATTATCTTACATTCTACTGGATTTTCCACAGCTTTTTAAAGAATTTCCTTTAAAAATATTTTATATTTATTAAAAAGCTGCTGATAAACATGGCATTTAGGCAATGCTATTCTGTCTTCATTATGCTGAAAATGATCAGAAGGATTTCCACTCAATTACGGCAAGCAGCTTGCAGATTAGATGTATTCCATAGTGCATGAGAGAATTGTCCATTATGGAGTATTAATTCTATTTGCCTTAAAACCAGCATCATGAAGCAGGAAGATACCTTTTGCCTGCTGTTTTGTGCAGCGTTATAGTTTTGTTATTTTGTTGGTTTTTTGTTCTTTTTTTTTTTAATTCAGTCTTATCTAGGAGCTCACCAAGTTAGTCACAGCTGATGATACAGGACATCTGTGTGTCAGGTTTTGAAATTACTTTAAAAAAAATATTTAATGAAAGCAAGACCTTCAGTACGTTCTCCTATTAATCAACAGGCAAAAAATATTTCAACTGTACAAACAATTGTACATAGATCCAGCTACTTACTGTTGTTCTCACTGACACAATCAAGAATTACTCTTGAGGAACTATCTGAAGTTTTTGCAGAAGCAGTCTCTCTCTGATTCTTGGAAAACAATAAGACTACTTCATGGTGAAGGTATGGTAAAAAACAGTCTGTGCATCTTGCTGGAGGAATTTAGTTGCTACCACTGACAGCATTATAAAATAAATCAAAAGAGGTTACTAATCTGATTCTCTATAGGCTTTCTTATTTGTGCAAATAGAAGTAAACTGCTTCCGTGCTGGTTTTGTGTTGATGCTAATGATTCTATCTGATGCAGAATTGTGAAGAATTGTACTTTATTGTGAAGTACTTCGTTATGTCTGAAACCCCAGAGCGGCTGGAACATAAAAATTCACATAGGCTGTATGTGAATCCTCCAGAAATTGGAAGATTTAAAAACTGTTATGAACATCAGCTTTTCATAATCATCAGTTCCCATGACAAAATATTTCTTAGTGTCATAGCCCAAGAGATTATAATCTATTCTTCTCTGCATTTTAAAGCTGTAAATTATTATTAGTTCAGCCAGTGATAGAACTTAAGCAGGTGGTTGATTTGGAATCGCTTCTCCAGCAAGATATAATCTGCAGTAGGAAAAACTTGGCCTTTTGTCCCTGTCTTCTGGACCACAGACAAGAACTATATGTCTACTACATTGTGGATTTTTCACACTTTGGTAAAAATGGCCATGCTGCCTCAGACAAAGTCTGTCTCGCCACCATTCTGTCCTGATAGTGGCCAGCACATGGTGGATCATAACTATGCTTTTGGTTTTGCTTCTGCCATTTTGTATAACTCTTTTTCTGTCTTATCTTGAAACAACTGTGTTCTCCATTCACCTTTATTGTGCCACTTTTGATTTTATGAAATTAATGTTGTATTCTGAACTCATAATCCACCTCTTTTCCTCCAGCTTGAAGTACTTGATTTGTTGCTTTCATCTGTAGCTAGAACAGAGACCTATTACACTAATGAAGGCAGAATCACGCTAAAGAGACAGTTAACATTAGCTTATGAATCCAGGCATAAGTACACTAATATGGTATAACTGTATAAGCATTGTAGTACCCAGTGGCCTGGTAAGAATAGTATTACTACTTGTGTATGTTGGAACTGTTCCGTTAATTTGTTCCTTTTGCCTTTTTCTCAGTCTTTCCCTGTTTCTGCCATATTCTCTTTTTGAGATGAGGGGGAGAAAGCAAAGGGGACCAGAACTACATACAGCTCTTAACAGTCATAGAATCACAGGATGGTTTGGGTTGGGCATCAACCTAGTGGGAAGGGACATTTCCCACTAGGTCAGGTTGCTCAGAGCCCCATGCATCCTGACCTTGAACACTTCCAGGGATGAGGCATCCACAACTTCTCTGGGAAAGCTGTCCCAGTATCTCATGACCCTCATAGAAAAGAATTTCTTCCTTATGTCAAATCTAATCTACTCTCTTTTAGTTTAAAAACATTACCTCTTGTCCTGTCACTACAGTCCCTGGTAAAAAGTCTCTCCTCATCTATCTTATAACTCCCCTTTCTATATTGAAAGGCCACAATAAGGTCTCCCTTATTGCTATATCGTATTTCATACGCGTTCTGGGAGTTGTCAATTCAGTATTGTACACTTGCTGATTTCAATATTGATTTGTATTCTCTGCAGAGGTTATAAATTCAGTAAAAACTGTCAGTCTAGTGTGACTGACAGATTCTTGATTAATGAAGCCTAGGACTGAAATTGCAAAAAGGGGTGGATCTGCTGTTGGCAGTATGGAGATGGCTGAATTTTACAGGATCTATAAGTAAGGAAGCTTTTCACTCACTGTTGCTTAAGGTAACTGTGAAAATAGTACTATTAATACATATTGGAAAGCCAGTAAGGTTTTGACAGAAGTAGAATGAAGTACACTACCATAGGGTGTCGTGATAATCTGTATTAAGTTTAATCAATATTATTTGGTTTTTGGTTTTTTGTTTTTTATTTTTACTACTGTGAAGGACCAGACTTACTTTTTCATGCTATTCTTAGTGTGATGTAAGTTTCATGAAAGAATAATGTAGATGACCTCTGAAGGTTATCTAATCCAGTCCCTAATCAAAGCAGGACAAGTCAGAGCAGGTTGTTCATGAAATTGTGACCATGATCTGTCAGCATCTCTCTCTCTGTGTTTGGCCACTTCCATGGTACAAAATAAACAGACAAAGACTTCACAGCTGGTGCGAATTTTATGCATTCCAGCTTGTCTGCTGCCTTTTGTCCTACCCTGCACACCTCTGAGGAGCCTGGATTTGTCAGTGCTGTAGGTTGGACGGCGCTCTGAGCAACCTGATCTGTTTGAAGATGTCCCTGCCTCTTGCAGGGGGATTGGACTAGATGACCTTTAAATGTCCCTTCCACCCCAAACTATGATTCTGTGGCCATCTGCTAGGTAGCTATAGACAGCAGAGGCTTTTCCCTTTACATTCTCTTTTAAAGCTGAACAATCTCAGTTGTTCCAGCATCTCCTCATATGTCATGCACTCCAGCCCCTTCCACCTTGGTGGTTCTCCTCCAGACTCATGCAGCGGTCTGGTGTGCTGCTCAAGCTGTGGGTCTCGCAGGTGCTGGGTGGAGTGGAGGAACTGCCCCCTTGACTGCTGGCAATGCTTCTGCTCCTCTTCTCAGGATGAGGTCAGCCTTCCCTGCTGGAAAACATGATTGAGTGGTAATGGTTGTCTTAGAGCCCTTTTGTGTTTCTGATGGAAGACGGTTAATACTAAAATGTAAATTAGCTAGTCCTTTTAGATAAGGTATGATCTGAGGCTGCAGTTCAGTAAAATGTTTATGTGTGTATCTGTCCATCTGTCTTCAGTGGATGTGCTCAAATTTAAATGCTTCTATTAAAAAAAAAAAAATGTTGAAGCAATTTCTTAAGACTTATTATTGTCAGCTTCAGATTGGTCTGCCGTGCTGTCTGTCACACATCCATTGCTGGTGCTATCTTGTTAGGAAGCCAAAGTTAAAGTTACTTTGACTTTAACCTACAGTGACTTTTTGATTTTTCTCCTCTCTGGTAGTTTTGGAACCCAACTGAGCTGTGCTAAAATGTTATTGATTTCAAAACAAGTTTTTAAAATGTGTTTAAATGTGGACCTCATCTCTAATTTAACTTTTTTCTTTACTTTTATTTTTAATGAAGCTCTTATGCTGATGGCATCTGAATTTTAATAAGTGAGAGGAATTTTTCAGGCCCCCTAGATAAATTGGTTTTTTTAAAACTTTTTTTAATGAGATCGTCTAAACTAAATGTGCTATTAGTAAAGTAAAAAAAAAAAAACGAGTGACCATGCAACAGATTGTATCCATAATTTCCCACTGAGACTTTCATTGGCCTCCAGGCTCCTTTCTCAGTTCTATAATTTCCCTTTTTTACCCCTAGGAATGTGTCCCTGTGTCTCATCCTCTTGGAGAGCAAGGAGTAGAAATCTGTTTTCACTGTTAAACTGCTGCCATAGGGCAAGAACAGGAGTATTTCATTTGGAAACAAGGGATAGAGGACGGGAAAAATAGTATCACTAAAGTAAGATTTTGGGCAGAAAAAAGAACTGCAAAAAGTGTAAGGCTTGAAGTGTGTTGCCCAGGAAATAAAATCCAATATTTGTAACAGGTGTTAATACAGTAACAGCTGGGAAGATCAGGTTGAGAGTAGGTTACTGACTGGGTTGGAGGGAGCTCAGAGGTGTCAGGTTTTTTTTATTCTCTTTTAATTGAAGAACAACAGAAACAACACACACACAAAAAAGCAGCACTCTTCAAACGGCCCTAACTGCACATTTCTTTTAAGTGTCTTTACTCAAAATGAAAGGAAAAAAGCTTTCTCCTTCCAGATTGCTGAATGCCATGCACTGCACTTCATTACTTGATGAGAGAGTGGAGCAGGAAGCTCTTCAGGCTGTTACAGCACTTGGCTTGTTCTGGTTGTGCCTGCGTAATGCTAGCCACATCACCTTCTCTTTCCTCACCTGCTTCCTCCAGCTTTAAGTGAGAGTCATGTTACTGTTTCCTATGTAAAGCAGTTCTAGGGAAGACATAAAAAGAAATGTTTGTTTGCTAAAACCACATTGCAGGCTGTAGGTGTGCACAAGTCCACCTTCACACCTATTGTTTTAGTTCTAAGGTGCTTGCCACAGCTAGAAGGAAAGCACAATGTGATCCTTGCTTTTGTATGTCCCCACCCCAGTTTTCCTGTCAAAGAAACAGATCAACCTCCCAGTCCCTAATTCCCCCACTCCGCAAGTCTGACAGCACGGTGCTGGGGTCCCTCTTCCACCCGCACAGGCTGTCATTGGTCATTGTGGCTGCTCTCAGCTCCTGCTGGCACCATGTAAATGGCTGCTTTTCTCCGTTTGTTATCTGTTTTGTCATGGTTTCTCTAGTTTTAAAGGACTTCATTACAGTAGTTTCTGTTTTCTATAAAGAACATGTCGTACAGAGCCAAACCGCATTCCTTTTTTTTTTGCTTCCCTACTTGCCTCTGCTTCCTGTCCTATTCAAAGGTATTCTTAACCGCTGCTGCCTTTGCACAAGTAGTCAGTGATATAGATTTTCTGTCACCAAAGCCTTATATCAAAGAATGTGGTATCAAGAGAAAGATTTTTTTTTTTTCTTTTTTCCTTTTACAGATAAAAGAAAATTGCTTTGTTTTCAGGATTCCCAAAAGACCAACTCAACTTGCTGTCAAAACAAAACAAAAGAAATCTTTATTCCTAGTGTTTCTGTTCTAAATGTGTGGATTAAAAAGATCATTTGGAGGGACTGTTTATTTGAAACCTAGGTTTCCTGAGCAAACAAAAAAACACCTTTCAGTTCACCTAGGCATGAAAAAACCTCCTTGCACTATTTAATTCTCTAGAACGAAAATGGTTATGTCTAATTAGCTTTTATTTGCTTTTAGAGCAGGCTGTCTTGTTATACCTTTGGAAGTATTTGCTGTGGAGAACTGAAAAATACTACAACTCAGTTATTAGGCAAACTCTTTCTCATTCTTGGCTGATGGGGGGCTACACTGGGGGTGGGGGCAGAAAGGTGGCTCAAGCAAGCAACCTTTTGAGCTTTTTCAAAGGATGAGAGAACTATATGAGGTAGGAAGTTTCCTCTAGTGCTGGGAGTGGTTCTTCCAATGTTATTGGAAACATTGTGAAAGAGTGGTGAAGAGCTTGGTACTTTGGTAAAATTCTTTTATATCTTCTAGGATAAGTAATGCAGTTTTGATCTTAAAGCTACTTCTCTTTTCTTGTGATTTGGTAAATTTTACAGAAAGGAAAAATGGGTGAAGTTGATACTTTTAGAAAATAGTCATGTAATAGGCTAGAAGAGGGAAAGGGTGTTTGCTTTAGTATGTAATTCATATGCAGAAAATAATAGCTAGCTCTGATTCTTTGGAGGAGGAGTCTTAGGTGGAGGAATGTTCTGAAGATGATGAAGAGAAAGCTGAGTTAGAAGCTATCATTTTGTAAAGAAAGGCAAAGCAGGGACATGGTTCCCATGTGTTTCTTCTGTTACCCAGGTCACCAGCCCGAAGTTTCTTTTTTCTGTCCCATTTCTAACTATAGAGTGGTACTTTGAAGATGTGTCTGGATGGAAGAGAGGGTATTGACTGGCATTAGGATAAGAACATGTCTGAGAAACTAATCTTAAAGTTGAGCTCAATTGATGCTAAACTGATGAGTGACTGTCTTGTTGCTTGACTACTCCCGCCTCTTTGGAAACAATCCTCTACAGCAAGAGCACAAAATGCTGGCAGGAGCCCCACATAATTTTAAGCTGTTGCTACAAGCTGTTACTTAGATTAGCTGGCAAAAGAATGTCTGAACCTGCAAATGACTTTGGCAGAGCCCAGCCTCTAACCGTAGTTGCCTGGCTGTGAAATTTTGCCAGGTATTGTACGAATAATTTGAGGGATGGGGGATCACAAGTTTTCCAGGCACCAGATGTCTGCCTGCATTTGCTGGGAGATTTTTAGGTTGGCTTTATGTCTATCTAAAATATTTTCATTTCCCTGGATGTATATGCAGTACATTGTGAGAAGGAGATGCTGAGACACCATTAATACCCCTTCTTCTGCTTTTTAGCTTTCATTATTTGAACTCTTTTTAGAACTAGAGTTTGTTTGCGTTGCTGTTTTTGAAGAGTATCTATATATCTTAGTTGGCGGCTCCTATGATCACCATACAATCCATTTTACCTAAAGAGGAAAATCAAAATGCCTTACTAGGTGATTCTTAATTTCCAAACCTTACTTGTGGATTATGCCTAGTAACAAGAATAACAGCTAAAATATAAGAAGCTGATGTTAAAAGTTTCATAAAATGTAACATTTGGAAAGCATCACTCGCTTTCCATAAGTAATGTTTAGGCAAGAAGAGCTCCTCCTCCTCTGTTTAGTTTAGTGTAAGCTAATACCTTTTTTTTTTTGATGTGAAGCCGAACTTCCAAATTTATTTTTGCCTTTTGCTTATGAGGATGAATGTCTAGTTAGACAGTTTAGGCCAGGCTAAGAAAAAGCCAGTTAGACCACAGCAAACCACGTCACTTATTACCACTTCATGTAATGTCACCTTCTAGAACAGCAGGATCCTTGTTTTTCCATGCTCTTGATCTATTGCTGCCATTTTGCACTCTCACTAAAGCAAGCCTCAGCTGCCCTTCACTGCAGCGTATTTTGAACCCTTGTAAACATATGCATTAAGGAAATTTACTGCAGATAAAGTAATTATCTGAAACCACAGCACAAAAAGTCCAACCAAATCTAGTTTCATGAAATTAATCATGACATTAGGAGGTCTCATCCATTTGACTTCATTTTTATTCATAGATTAGAAGGAGGAAAACAAATGTCTCAGTGGTTTCTCAAGTTCAAATGAAGTGGTTCAAATGCAGGAATGTTTCTAAATCTCCTAACTGAAGAGAAAACAACAGCAATTAAGGCAGAAGTAGCATTAAAAAATACTGACTTTCGGAGACAAGTATCTATTTTCTTCCATTGTAAAAACTGCCAAATGTTTATTTTTTGTGATGTATCTTTTGCATCACCTTTTGCATCACCCTCTAGTTCTGTGAGCAATTAAGTTGCTCCATTTTTTAAAGATTTGATTATTTTATTTTTGTGCTATTTTCATCTATTGTAATAACTAACAGCAGATTTAATGGTTATCAGAAACTCCTGAAGTGCAATTTCAGTTTTCAGAAGACTTACTTCCAGAAGAAAAATGTATTTACTTCTGAATACTTGTTTTGTTTTTCTTTTTTTTAGTTTAGGCATATTCTCTGTTGTTAACAACCATGTTTTGCCCAGAGTTGTTTGTTTTTAAGAAGGCTGTAATAGATGAATTCAACAGAAGATGGATGGCAGGACTGATGATAGGAAAATGCAAAAATAGTATAGTTAGTTTTAGGGCTAGATAATTTTAAGAAAAAGTTTCACACACATTTTCTGTTTTAAAGCCAGCCACCTTGCCGTCAGAGTCCTTTAGTTTTTTTAGTGGAGTTGGTATAAAGCTCCTTTAATGTAGAGATCAACGATTTCTTTTATTTCTTTCATTCTGTTTATTGGTTTATAAACCTGAAGGCTGTGAATTTCATGAAAGAAAATCCTTTAATTTTGTGTATGCCAATTTATATGTGCAGTTACCATGGTACAGATTTGGAGTGAAACTTTTAAATCTCTGACTTGAAGCAGTAAGATGATTTTTAGCATCATTTTTCTGATACAATTAATCAGAAGTCTGAAAAATTCCAAATACTTCCTGCATTTAGCTGACTGGATGCTCCAAAGGTCTAAAATTCTAAAGTAAAGGTCTAAACTTTACTACATGGTCTTAAAATTTCTGCAGGGCCCCACTTCAGGCATACAGACTGATTTGTCTGATGAAGTTTTGTTGGGAGTTCATGACTCCCTCTGAGTTGCAAACCATTGTCTGAGAACAGCTGCTTTAATTTCTAGCTATTCATTTTAATGCCTTCTTTCCCATTATTTTGTACAATGCTGTATTGTGAGTAGAGTTTTATATAACTTTCATCAGATAGCTGAGTGGATCAGGAATTGTTAAAAACCTTGCATCAGTTCCTTAGGACGTTTCTGCTTCCTTTCCTAACAACCCCCTGCTGTAGAGCTTCAGCTTATTCGGTGAGCGTAGTCATTGAATTTCAGTGTGTTCATTGTGAACTTCAACACTTAGGTTGGCTGTAAGGTCCTTTGTAGATAAAGATGGGTTTTGAACTCCATTAAGGACTTTATAGGAAATATATGAAGAATGGAAGATCTCTGATGGGCATTCAGCAGCCTGGGTTCACAACAGATGCTGCAGATCAGTTGCCAGATAAAGATTTTTAAGCCCAAAGCCTCCATGCTCAGTTGTGACGCCAAGAATGAAAACCTGAGGACTGCTGTTTGTGAATTAAGGTCCATAGTTGCATTTGTTAGTAAATATTTTTTCTTTGAGAAGCTTGGAGTCGAGGAGAATTCCAAGAGTATGTCTGAGCTCTGGGCTGCTCCTAGCTAGCAGCGAGTGCCGGTTTTGTTGTTTTTCCACTGAGGAAATGCCACTTTGACTACTGAACCCTTTGATATACTTGTTTACCCAGTGATGTCCTGTGTCTTGCTTGAGAATATCTTACCGGATGTGTAGATTGGCTCTATTTATCTGTCAGCTGATTTTACTCAGAGACATTTTGAAGGTAGTGATGTGGCTGTGTGGCAGGACAGGTGGGACTGTGTGCTGTCTGAATGTTAACGTTACTTGGAAACCAGCTGGAAAATTTGTCAGACTGCATTCTGCTGTTAATAATCATAGAATCATAGAATAGAATCATAGAGTAGTTTCGGTTGGAAGGGACCTTTAAAAGTCATCTAGTCCAGCCCTCCTGCAAGGAGCAGGGACATCTCCAACCAGATCAGGTTGCTCAGAGCTCCGTCCAACCTGGCCTTGAACGTTTCCAGGGATGGGGCATCTACCACCTCATTGGGCAACCTGTTTCAGTGTTCTACAACCCTCACTGTAAAAATTTATCTAATCCTTAGATCTTGTCCTTATCTAATCTGAATTTACCTCCCTCTGTTTTAAAACCATTACCCCTCATTCTATCACAACAGGCCCTGCTGAAGGGTTCCTCCCCATCTTTCCTATAAGCCCACTTTAGGTATTGGAAGAAGCAAAGTTAAGTGGTGGTCCAATTGAGATATGAATTAGAAATACCAATTTTTTTAAAAAGGAAAATAAGTTTTTCTTCGGCAGATCTGATTATCTTTCAATGAAGAAAATGTTATCTAAACTTCCTTCTTGAGTTCCGCTCTTGAACTGTTCAAAGATTGTCAGCTTTCTGAAGTTGAAACTCTTTGCATGCAAATAATTTTTCACTACCAGACCCTTCTAGGTTTTTATACTGAATAAGTACCTTTAATGTTTTCTGTGTCTTCAGGAAAGACTTTAAAAGTCTAAAAATGTAGATCTTCTTCACTTCCTTTTTAAAAGGTGTGGGGTTTTTTTTATTTTATTTTTACTTTAATGGGAACCATTTTGACTTATGCATATTGTGATCTATTTTAGATGTTCTGGCTGGGTATACCAGATGTGTGTGATAAGATGTATAAAACATAGAATTTTTCACCAGACTATGTTCTGCCCTAAACACCACTCTGGGCAGAAAGAAATTCAAGTAAATAATAGAGTCAAGTACTTTAAGTTTTTGCCTGATATCATACAGCTTTTTGTATTACTTTTTTTTTTTAATAGGATACTTTGAAAATTTAAAATTAACAGAGAAGAAAACTCTCTGTTTGCCAGACATTTTTTGTTTTCTCTTCATTGAGAAACAGTTTCCTGCTTTTTAAACGCAGCCTCATACCATTGCTACCAAAAGTATGGAAAAAATTAAATTAAATTTACAGCTGTGCAGAATAGATCTATCCCATACCTTAAAAGTACCTACATATGCAACTGGTTTTTGGAAACTGGATCTTTGGAGGACTAGGGAGAACACTTCATCTGCAAGATCCAGATCTGAGCAGTGAGTAATGGCATTTCTGAAATGAGCTTTCAATTATAGTGGGAGCTTTTAGAGAGGAAACAACAAAGATACTGTGTGATAACTGAGTATGTTCAGTAGCGGTAGATGTGCAATCTGTTACTATGATATAAGAGAGCTGTCCATTTGCCACCAGTAGTATACACCGTATACAAAAATGGTTTCATTTTTTTTGCCTGGGCTTCCTGAAAATCACCTTTGGCAGTGCAGCAGAATAGAACCGAAATGATCAAGTTGTTAAAAAATAATGTAAATAATCCAAGTTCATTTGAAACTAAGGTGCAAAGCCTGTTATGCCTGGGAAAGTTATCTTGATAGCGATCACTTAAGAACTGTTACGTATTCTTTTGTTGTTTGTTTTTTTTTTTAAGCTGGACCTGTGATCTGCAGAATGCTAACATACCCTCCAACTCGAAGAGCCTTAATTGTGGGTTGTGGTCTGCAGATGTTTCAACAACTGTCAGGGATTAACACCGTCATGTATGTATTTACTACTTACTTCTTTTTATAAAGTATAAGAAAAAGACAATTAGACAAGAAACAGTTGTAGATGGGCTTCTGGAGAAAATCTGAAATGTGAAAAACTGAGTGCAAGAGCTGGAATGCTGGTTTGAGATCCAGTTATTGATATATTTGGCATTTCAGAAAATTGGTACAAGAGGATGTTAGTATATGGGCAGACATTTTTATAGGGATGAGAATGTAAACTGTATTCTGGGAGATGTGTTATTTTATGTTAGGGTTTACAGTCAAAGCTGTGTATGTGTAGACAAGAAAGTACACTTACGGTCTGAATTTGTGTGCAAATAGATCAAAATATGGTGAGGATTAGACTGCTCACCATGTAAATGAGATGGAAAATTGCTGTGAAGCACTAAAGGAGGCAAGATGCTGAGGGAAGAAGCATTTCCTATTATTACATGATTCTGTTATGTCTGTGAAGACTCAGTATATATAGACGTGTAGAACGATATATTGGGTTTTCCGATAAGCTGTCAGCTCACGAGAGGAGTAGCTCTTGGGAAATGTGCAGGGCATGAGACCTAGTTTACGATGTAATTACTGTTGAGCTACCCTACAAGAGTAACCATAACTAATATGATTTCCATATTGTTTTAAGAGCAAGTGTAAAATAGATTGCAGTAACATCTTACAGAGAGAACCACACCTAAGGGAGCAATCTTGTTAGGAAATTGTTAAAAGGAATAGCTAAAAGGATAAAGCTTTGAGTGGTATATAAGAGCTACCATATTAAATGTTAGAATAAATATCTGCCATCTGTCACAAAGAGGGAAAAAATCCAAACTCAGTCTTGTTAAACTGCAAAGGAGGGAAATCTGTAACAGGTAAAGAGAGACTTTATACAGTAGAAATTATACCAAATGTGGGAAACATTTGCATGCAAAACTGCTAAGTTGTGTGTAAAAACCAGAAGACAGGCACAGAAGGAGCTTTGAGAAATTCTTCAGGCCCATCAGGAGCAAGAGACCTAACAGTCTCCAGGGTCTATTGGAGGATCAGGGATCCTAAGTTGTGAGAACACTAGCAGAAAATAAATCTTTATAGCAGCAAATCTTACAAAGACTTCTTTTGCATTTGTGTTAATTATGGAGGGTAGGTGAGTCTTCCTACACTGGAGCTTACTTAAGATGTCTCAGATGGTCTGTTTCAGATTCAAGTGTTAGGGGAAGAACTTTTAGAACAAGCTGATTAAAATGAATAATAACAAATTGCCTGGACTAATCAGGGTTCACCCAACAGCTCTGGAGTAATTTGAATACTGAATAATAATCACTGAATTTGGAAATATAGCATAATCTGCATGAAGCTACAACCCAGAAAGTTTTATTTCTGTCCTTATCAAAATGAATTAAAACTGTCATAGAATCAAATGATAAGATGTGCATTTATAAATATGAAAAATGAACATGTACATCAAGAATATAAAATCATAAAGAAGAGCCAGCATGATTGTTGTAGACAGATTATAGCTTGCAAGTTGGTTGGATGTGAGTTCATGGTCACGTTAGAACTATATGTCCCATATGAACTAACCATCTGTCACAGAAACTCGCAAAAATTAAATTAGATGAGGTGATAAACTCAAACAAGATTTGTTTGTAACAAGCTAATAACGAATTCAAACTTAGCTCTATTTTCACCAAAATTGCTTTAAGACTCCAATATTATTAACAATCCACAGGTTTGAAATGTCGCTCAGGAATCAGTACTGCACTCAGGAATTCCAGTGATCCAAAATGCGCTCTCACTCACCTAACAAAGGGAGGGCTCTGAGCCTCGAGGAATTTCCTTTAGGTGGTGTCCCAACCAAAGGGGAGAGTTCTTGACAGCAGACCTGCTGCTCCAAGGAGGACTGGCTCAAACTTGCCCTCCAGCAGGGCTCCATTTATACCCCAGTTGAATCTGACCCATGGTCATATGTAGTCATATTGGTTCTCGTTGGCTGAAGACTCCACTTTAAAACAGCCACATGCTCTGAAAGCTTCTGAGCCACATGGTTCTAAGAAACTTCCTAGCCTAAGGTGGGTGTACCTGCCGCACCATCCTAGTCCGTGACAGCTGCTGCCAGTTTCTTGAAGAAACCAGAAGGTCACAAAATTAAGAGAGAAGCCCCCTCAGGTTAATAACTTTTTAAAATAGGAAAAAAAAGGGTAAGAGTAAAAGATCAGTTATCACAAGCCAAGAGTAGAGCCCTATAGGGATCTATGTGGGTATTTTTTCTGCTTTAATAAGTCTGTGAAGGGGGCTAAACAGCAAAATAACAGCTTATACTCATACACCATTCACGATATTAAGACTCTCAAATCTGTCAACCTGAACAGTTGTGGGAAGATAATACAAGATAACAAATTAATAAAATGGCAAGTGCATTAGCTATACAATATTATACATTAATACTTGCAGGAGGGAACTGGCTAACTAACATGCATTGCAGTCTAAATTGTTACTATTCAGAGAAGAGGTCTTGAAGTTGCATTGTAGTTCTATACAAACATCATGATGACATCTATGACCAATCTGGAATATTACAAACAATTGTAGATGTCCTTCCTTTAAGGATAAACTAGATTACATATGGGGAAAGAGATACCTGTATTTGAACAGGGTGGTTCGGATTCTGCAGCTTGGAAAAGAAAATAGTTCAGAAGAAACACAAGAGGCGTATAAAGCTACTAATGTTATGGAGAGGATGAGGGGAGCATGATTATTCATTACTTCTTATAACACACTTTTGATGACTCCTAGCTCTTAGCGGTAGGTTTAAAATAAACATTTTTTCATGCAACACATAATTACATAGTGGAACTCATTGCCACAGGATGTTACAGATGCCAAGTGTAGAAGTAAGTTTAGAAGTTAAATAGGGAAACTTACATAATAAATATTATTAAAATGTTCATTCTCACATTTTGGATCTTACTACTTTAGGATGCTTTACTAGCCTAGAATAAAAAATTGACAGTTCACAAGGTTTATGACACTGGTAGGTTGATTTTATTTATTTTAAATGTCATATGTTTTAAAATTTCAAACTCCTTTTTCTGTAGGAGGTTTTACAAATAGTTTGGAATTGACCTAATTTGCTTGTGGATGTGTAGGAGGACAGAATTACAACTATAAAACATAGTTGAATCTTAGCTTTAGAATAAGAAAATGCCTATAATAAACACATGAAGGCACTGTTGTTAAAGAACTGGCTTGTAAACCATTTACAATATCCAGTATTTTTTAAAATAACCCAGTATAACTAAATTTTTAGTTATCAGGTATGCAAGGCAAACACTCTCCTATGAAAGGACATTTTTCAAATACAAGTAAGCAGCTGTCTATTGATGGTTTGCTTACATAGAAATTGGTGATTGCTTTTTAATGCAGTAATTAAATGGTACCTTAAGGAACTGACATTGTATTAACTCTCTAAGCACTATTTTCCTCTCCATAATGTTTAGTTGTGTCATTCTGAGACTGCTGTTCTATTGCAGCAGGAAAACAGGCATTGGCTATGGTTGGAGGTTGTGGAATTGTGTGGACTTTCCTTAAGTGGTTTTGCAAGCTCGTTTACCAAAAACAGTCACAAAAAATGTTTTGATGGTTAGTGTTCATGTAACTTTGGTGCTGCTGTGAATCCGCTTTTCTTGGTATACCCCTTTCTAGACTGTAGGAGAAGAGGCTGATGACCCTGACTTGCTGTTGCCTGGCTTTCCCTGGCAGAGAATTTAGCCTCTGGTTGCCCTCTTTCTCCTTCTGTATTTCCATGGGACAATTTTACACTGCAACCAGTTAATTTAACATGGCAGCATCCATGATGGGGCCTGACTTGTTATAATCTTCTAACTTGAGGCTTTCCACTGTTTCTGATTTAAAAGAATTTGCTAAATCTTGTATTTTACTGTAAGAAATTGAGGCCATAGGAGTGAGTTCATGTGTGTCTGAAAATCTTACTTAAAAAAAACCCAAACAAACAAATCACAAAGCAGGAAAGTGAAATGAAAATACAAGGAAGAAAACAGTTGTAGAATGATTTAATGCTTCCCCAGTTTGTATATACTTTACTGAGTAACTTTTACATTTAAGAAAACAAAAGTTTGAATCAAAAAGTGTGGGTGTTAGAGGTAGGAAATTATATAGAGCAATTTTACAGGAGTCTAAAAATATTGACTGTGTACCTGAATGTACCTAGTGGTAGAAGAGATCCTAAAAAGTAGCAAAATACCTGCAAGAAATGCATGAAGACAACTACAGAAATGTAGAGTTTCCATACTTAAGAGTTCAGAAATTTGTTACGTATTTTCTGGTTAAAAACTGAATATCAGTAGTGAAGCCAGTGAAAGCAACAAAGTCCATGCGTAGCTGGATTTCTCTTGAGGATAGGGAGAGGGAAAACTAGAAGAACTTTTGTAAGAATTGCTGAGGACTGTGCTGTGTCTATCTCATCGTGCAATAAACTGATCTAGTTTTGGCACATAAATAGTTTCATATTGTATTTATTTAAATCAGCCATGTATGTGTGTAACATCCAGCCTGAGGAGCCAGAAATGCTCGTTGTGAACAGGATGTTATTCAGCTGGTGGGAACAGCCTGCAGAGCAACCTCTGCATTAAGGAGGTGGATCTAAAAGAGAAGCAAAGTGTAAAAATAAGCTAAGGAGATTGTGACTCTCACAGGAACAGATTCTAGCATGATAAATTTAGGCAGTAAAAGACTAAAGCTCAGTGACCTATTGCTTTGATTCCTCTTTCTTCTAAGAACAAGGGTACTACTCCTATTTGATAGAGTGCCTGAACTAGAAAAAAATGTTTCCTTTTTGTTATGGCTTTTGCCAGCTTAACTGACCTGTTAAAGGTAATGTTATACAATTTTAGACGAGCATCTCTCACACTGGTGTGAGCAGGTCTTGAAATAGTTTAACTTTTCAGTTTCTTATCATTCTAGTATCTTTTCATCTTGAAAATGGAAGCTCCCAGTTTCAAGCCTGGAGTCACAAATCCAGCTGACAAGAGACTGAAAAAGACCTTGTCAAGGAAGTTATATTCCAGGAGAGCAGTTTCTACAAATTAGCATTTTAATAATAACATACCTCAGATTTTTTTTAAAACTGTGGTGTGCAGATATTTTCAAGCCCACAGTGGCCAATAGTTAAAACTTTGAGGAGCACTATTTTAAGGTAAAACTTGAAGCTAGTTTTTCCCATTGGTTTCTTCTTTAAAAAAAATGAAATAATATTTAAAAAGGAAGAAATTCCTTTTTTTTTGGGAGTGAGAGGCAGAGGGGACTTGAAGAATTTGACTATTTCAGATTGTTTGGTGAAAAATATCAATGGAGTACATGGATGTTTTAGCTATACGCTCACGTTCCTGCAGGACTAGGACTTCTGAAAACATTTCTGGTACTCTGCAGCTCCCTTGCAGTTTAAAAAAAAAAAAAGCAAACCCAAAACATGGGGAAGAAAGCTTTTGAAAAATATCGGAAGTTATTTTGAATACTAAACAGTAATTTAGTTATAATTGGAGGGAGTTCAGTATTGTCGTGTCAGAACTGCATGTAGGTAGTGTGGCCTGTGCTGGAATTTCTGCTGCTCTTTTGAGAGCTTGCAAATTTTGAGCGAGCTGATGGATGTTCACACAGGCTGCCTGTGCCCTCAAGACTACACATCTGAGATAAGATTGAAGAGACAGCTGTATCATCTTGATTATTCTTGTTCTCGTGGTACTTTAAGGAGACTTGATGAAAGCCAAACAAAATGTTTTGTTCGACAGTTGAAACACTGAGCTTGATGTGATGCTAGTTTCATAATTTGCCATTATCTTTTCACATTGTGTTAGAAAAGCTTTCTGCAACAGATAAGTGGTCTAATGTGTCAACAGGGAGAGCTTATGGCCTTCACCGTTTTTGTTCAGCTTGTATTTTTGCTGATGTATATGTTCTCTTATTCCTAGTTAATAAAATGTTTTTTTATTGTTAACATATCCTTGCATCTCCTAAAAGGCAAGTGAATCCACATGTAAAATTTATTAGTATTTGGATTTGGCTCACATATGCTTTTGGGCTCTAACAATCTTGCTTTTTTAATCTGTGCAAGCAAACAAAAGAAGAAGAAACAAAGGAATGAAAAAAGAAGCATCTTTGTCCAGCTGGCAAGAAATAGGGAGTGGAAGAAAATACTATATGGAGAAGGAAAAAAGCTCAGGGTAATGAGAGAGGAAAAAAGCTGGATAAAAGAAAGAAGGAAAAGACAAAAAAGGACAAGAGGAGGTTATGTAAGAAGTGGAAATTGAAGGTTTGAAGATAAGACTATTAAAACAATTAATCTGAAAAGTGAATTAATATCGTACTGAATGTAAATGAGAGAATGAAAGAGAACAGGAGTGGGACTGGAAAGAAGCCAGGATACTTCTGGAGTTTAATAGAGGCTAGAGAGGAGTTTCATGGAAGCAAAGCACATTTCCCAACAGGTTTAATCGCCGGGTCTTTTGTGCAGCAGTTGCAGAGCTGGAACCCGTGGGGAGCTGTAAACCTTCGCCTCTGATCCTTGAAGCCAGCATGAGGCAAGTGCACCTCTCTGTAGCCTTAGGACCCAACAGGACTTGTAGCAGCACTGGGTACTTCTGCTTGACAGGGATGTGTGACAACTCCCACAGGGATGATGAAAGTCAAGACTGAGAAACTTGCCTTTAAATTTCAGGTTTTAAACATTTTGAAATGAAGTGCTGAATAGGTAGCGTAGGACAGTGACTGCAGATAAACCTTTCATTTTTTTTTTTGTTTAAGATTGTTTAATAAATACTTTGTTTTGTGAATTACAGCACAAGTAGTAGCAACCTTCTCTGGTCTTTCAGCATTAGCAGCCATAGAGAGATTTATAATTAATGAATTAATGTATTTATGAATTATGACAGGCTTATCATGAATAAGACTTTGCTGGAGCATTTATGGTTCATTTGGATGTTGGAAAATAGTTGTTGAGATCTGTAAACAAAAGTTCTATGGCAAAAAGTAATGGTGCTTCACATTTTTTTGTGCTTTGTATTCAAGCATTGATTTTTAAGGTTTTATACATTTCTATTCGGTCCTCTGGCTGTGCATATTAAAACAAAATCCAGAAAGTAGTGTACTTTCTTAAAAAACTAAAACAAAACAACAACAAAAACCAACACACAAAACAAACCCCCAAACTTACAGAATGCTAAAATGTCATCCAAGTTGCACAGCAGTTACTGAAGAACAATCTGCCTTTTATTGTAGTCTCCACTTTGATTTAAATTGGGCCACAGTAATTACCAAGCAGACTGCCGTGTAGCCTTTATTTTTGCATGGCCGGTAACTTGTCGCCTCAGTTGTTCTTGAAAACTTTCAGACCCAACTGTACTTTAAGTCTGACGGAAGGAGGAACAATTACATTAATGTTTTTTCAGATACAAACTTTGTAATATTGTCAAGATAATTGAGAAGTCTTGGTAATTAGCAAGTCTAATTTTTTCTGGTGACTCCGTAACATTAAGGCTGCTATCTGCTTAGGTTTTCATCCTTCAATATTTTTTTTGTGAGTGGACTGTCCAGTTTATAACTTACTTTTAAATTTTGTATTTTCCCCTTAGACTTAGAGGTTGTTTAATAAAACAAAAAGAAACCATATGTTGTGCGTCCACTTGCTTTTCAGATAATAATCCATTAAATGTTTTATTAGGTTTTAATAAATCCTTCCAATAACTTTTTTTTTTGAGAAGTGACCCTTCGTTTTACCATACTATCCTTCCTTCATATTGCAAGATGTTTTATATAGTGCTGGATACAAACTCATAATGTAAAAAACCTTAGTGGAGAAGCGAAATCCATCTTTGGACTTTTCTAGCATACAGGTGCTTTTTAGATATATATTTTTGGAAAAACAACTAAAGAGAAATCTAGTCAAGCACACTAGGAGAGGTGACTCTCCTGTTATACCAAATGTCTCTGTTGTATGCGCTATACAGAAATAATGTGATTAACTTGTAACAGCTCTTGAGAGGAACATATTGTAGTTAATAAATAATGTAATTTAATATTACTCAGTGTAAAACATTCTAAATGAGAGTTTATAGAAGCTGCCTGTATCAGTTTCATAGTACTTGAAGAAAAATGAAACCCTAGCTCTGGTATTTTGAAAGGTTTGCACTTTCAGCAACCATTTTTCCATAGTTTTCTATTATCATAGCTGAGCTTATTTCTTTTAAAATAAAGACTCTGTTAAAAAAAATATATATTTTTTCTTTTTTTAAAAAAAGCTCTAAACAGCTGATAGTCACCAACCTGTCCTTATTGGATACTAGTTTTTTGCGTAGAAACCAAGCCCTGGAACGTAGTTGGGGTTTTTTGGGTTTGGTTTGTTGGGGTTTTTTTTCAGTAAATTGCCATATCTGAACTGAACAGTTAGTTTCTTTGTGGAAATCTGTCCACGTAAGTTTGGGAGATTATCACACAGCCTAAAGACAGGAGCAGTGGCTTTGTAACTGTGACCAAAGATAAACCCTGATTCAGAGATGAAAGTGTTGCTTGAAGTACAGGACTTTAGGCTGGGCAGAAATGGTTTACAAGCCAGCAGTTAAGATGCTGGTGGAGTAGGTAATAGAAATGTTAAACACCCTTTCATCAAATGCTGTCTACAGGAAACCCTGGACAGTGTTTACAACATCTGGGAAATGGCCGTATTGGCAGAGTCAGTCCTTTCCATTCCCTCTTTCTGTTTGCCTCCTCCTCCTTCTCGGTGCAGTTCAAGAGGAGTCTGACCATCGTTTATCCAGGCTCTGCTCTGATGTTCTTTCTTCGTCTTGGTCGTTAGAAAATACTGACGTGCGATGGGAATACTACCTGGTAAGGGGAGCGTACCTTAGCAATCTGCTAGGAAGTGGCTGAAACATAAATGTGTTGATGACAGGATGCCAGTAGCTGTATCTAAGAACTGAAACCAAACAAGCAAACAAAATATTAGCTGGCAAAGGAAAACTGCAGCGGGTCGGGGGGGGGGCGGGGGGGAATTAAGTCTTTATTGCACAAGGAGGAAACAGGCTGCTGACTGATTCGGTCGTGAATTAACATGAGTTGCACAAATCCTAGCCCTTCTGGATGAGAGGGTGGTGGGTGGTACTGAGTATTGGTATTTAGAGTCATGGAGATGAATGGAGAGAGAAAATAGCAGGTCATAGTCCTGGAGAGCTAAAATAGCTCTAAACCTGTGCAAGAACTATGAGGAATAGTTAGACCTTAGCCTTCACGTGGATTTTGTACTTAGCCAGCAAGCTACAAGACTGAGTGACCTAGATGGACGTATCTTGTGCTTGTGGCACAAGCAGCCACTTCAGTAAACCTGAACATTTGTAGGGCTGTCATAATGCTGCTAAAGTTTATATATTATTTGCTGTGTTTTAAAGACAAATCCTATGCTTTAGAAGTTTTGTTTAAGGAGTTAAATGTTTTTCTTAAATATTTTGGTGTGTGTTTCTTGGAGATGGCCTACAAAACCCTGAGCAGCTTAAGAGTTTGATGATTTAGCTCCAAAGGCTGTAATTTATCAATTGAAATAATTGTGAGAGAGTGTTCAGGATACAAGTGAGAGAGTAAATCTGTATTAAAGACACGTCACCTGTGTATCAGTGTTGCTAGCAGTAAAACCACGCTGTGCAAAGTTTCCAATTAAAAATCACATTTAAAAGAAAGTGAATCTTCTTCTGTTTTGCTGACCTTGTGTGATGGCCAGAAATTAATCTGTGTGAGTTTATAGTTATAGACTTGTAATTCAATGTAAAGCAAACAAACAAAAATCTGTGGCTTTGTTTTTTTGGGCAATGCCATACACCAAACTTCAAGGTTCCCTCTCAGGCTGAAGCTTCTCACTGCTAACACCAGTCTTCTGCGCGTTTCATGTTCTCATTCCTTTTGAAACAGAAAAGGGAAACCACAACTTTAAGCCACTTAAAGGAAAAAAAAAAAAGATGCAGAACAAACCAGTGAATCATGATGGAGTTGTTAACTAGATTAAAGCTATACAATGTTCAGCTTATTTAAGAAGCTGCTTGCTTTGTCAGTCTAACTAGCCAGAACTTTTGGAAGATGGTTTTTACAGATACAGCCTTATCCTAAGTACTGGAGATCAAAGAATAGATAATTCAGATATAAAAGTTTTGAAGGTTTGAGTACCAGGAAAATCAGACAAGTAGTTCAAGATGTTATAAAATGGGTGTAATGAGATGAAATGAAGTAAAATCTAGAATGATTATCAGAACATAGTTTAGTGCTTAGAGATATTAGATTGAGTGTCTCAAGGGAAGTAGGAAACACTCATCATTTCTAATTGCTTAAACTGTTACAACAGTAGAGAATATATTAGAAGTAATATATTTGAGTTTTTTTGGTGTTGGAATTAGTAGACATACAACAGAAGATTAATGTAAGTTTAAAAAAAAGGCTGATTTCCTTTAATTTAAACTTTTACATCCCACCTTTCTTCTGATAATTCTCATAATCTATCCATTTATTGTTAAAAAAAATCCAACAAAACCAAACAACACTACCTCTAAAACCTAGACAAACTTAAAACATCCTAGACTGCCAAACACATTAAATGATATTGAGGTGGATGTCTATTTGCATTGAATTTTCCTCAGATTTAAAAATAAACGACAAAAAACTTTCACAAATTCAGAGGAAGCAGGTTCAGGGTGCTGTTGTGAGGTGCTGTAATAGGCTCTCATTCTGTTTTGAAACACTGGATTTTTTTTTTCCATTTAATAAATCTTTAAATATTAGTCTTTTGCTTGTTTCTCTGGTGCTGAACACCTGTTTGGTTGTGGGGGTTTTTGTGTTTGTTTTTTTTTTTCCCCAAACCTGGACCTTTAACACAGTGAATTGAAGAACTGTCACATGAAATATTTTTCCTTTTTCCTATCTTTTTAAACTGCTATCTTGGGTTATTGGCTAGAAGAATATATAGTGAAGAACGGAATAGCATGAATAAAAGTAAACCTTGTGGTATGACAGTAGCAAATTATTAGCCACAGTCTGGACCCATCTACTAGAGGATCTGCCTAACGATTTGGTTCATTATTTTTAAAATGTTATGGATGTATTAAAAAGGATTTTTATGAGTATTAACTGACACTTCAATTAAAAAAAAAATTAAAACTGCAGCCAAACCCAAGATCAAGTTTCTTTAGTAAATCAACATTTTTCAGTGTAATGCTTTCACAGAAGTAAATTCCTTTTAAGTTCTGTGTTGAATGTTACTCATACAAAGGCTTTTCATATCTTTGTTTGGAAATACTAATGTTTATTTTTATAACATCTTCAAAAGATGCATGTTCAAGGAACTGTACAGGAGTTAACATACCAAATTATTTTAAAGGAAATCCTGCTATCTGTCTTCCCATTTGGAACATGTTTTATTTTTAATGACTCTGGTCAGCAGGGACTATGTGCACAAGTGCACAATTTTTACCCCTAGTTTTTCATACAAATTAAGGTAATCTTCAGTGGTAAACAAGCCAGAATGGGACATTTGTATTAAAACATTGAAAATCAACTAACAGTCCTGCTGATTGTACTTTTTTTGATTCATCTTGCCTTCATATGATTTTTTTTTAACCTAAGTGATAAAATCTGTTCCTGTAGATTGTTCTTCGGGTTGTGAAAGCATATATAAAGGACTGTCACTTTGGAGAAAACTTGAAAACAAAGTATTTATTTAAAGAAGAAATGTATTCAAACCAGTATTTTCCCTTTTTTTTTTTTTTCTTTTGGCTTCTACTCTCCCTTCTGCCTGTAGTGAAATCATAATGCTGTTTGATTTCTATCTGTTGCCTTGGTAATAACTCTCATGTCACAAATCCAGCATTAACTTCACTGCAGGGCCACACAGGAGGAAATGTGTGACCTGTGTGGGTGGGAGCAAAGTCTTGGCTGAAACATATGGCTTGGGTTACTAGCAGTTGTGGTAAAGCGGTTACGTGAAGTAAAATGTCTTTGTTTTATATCTAATACGTACACGGTGTAGCTGTTCAGTTAAATTCAGTTCTCATTCATGTTGTTTGTGTGTGAAGCCAAGTAATGAAATGAAGTCAGAGCAATGATGTCGTTTATAAATCATTCAGGAATGATTGCTGGAGGAAGTTCCCTAAATAGCAATACTGATTTGCTTGTTTGTTTTAATATATTATTTGTCCAAATAGCTTCTGGAGCACAGTTTGGTCTCAACAGTTTCTCTTGTGTTATTACCTTCCTAATAATCTTGTAAAAATTATTTTCTTATGCAGTTGTTAATGTTTAATATGCATAATTTTATTGAGCTGTACGATTTCATTATCTCTAGCAAAGGCCATTTTTTTCATTTTGAGACGTCTCAGGAAGTCGGATCCCCATCGGTGAGCAATTTAATTTTTTTTTTTCCTTAGGGTACGGTAGAGTAGTAAGGGGAGAGGATTTTGTTTGTGTTGCGGTTTGCTCACTTGTGAAAACTTATAGGGCACATATTATTCAAATATTAGACTGTATAGAATAGAATCATAGAATCATTTGTGTTGGAAAGGACCTTTAAGGTCATCAAGTCCAACTGTTAACCTAGCACTCCCAAATCCACCACTAAACCATGTCCCTAAGCACCACATCTACACCTCTTTTAAATACCTCCAGGGATGGTGACTCAAGCACTTCCATGGGCAGCCTGTTCGAATGGTTGATAACCCTTTTGGTGAAGGTTTTCCTAATATCCAATCTAAACCTGCCCTGGTGGAACTTGAGGCCGTTTCCTCTTGTCCTATCACTTGTCCGACACCCATCTTGCTGCAATCTCCTTTCAGGTACTTGTAGATAGCGATAAGGTTTCCCCTCAGCCTCCTTTTCTCCGGACTAAACAACCCCACTTCCCTCAGCTACTCCTCATAAGACTTGTTCTCCAGACCCTTCACTAGGTTTGTTGCCCTTCTTTGGATGCACTCCAGCACCTCAGTGTCTTTCTGGTCCAGAGGGGCCCAAAACTGAACACAGTATTTGAGGTGTGGCCTCACCAGTGCCAAGTAGAGGGGCACAATCACTTCTCTACTCCTGCTGGCCACGCTATGTCTGATACAAGCCAGGATGCTGTTGTCCTTCTTGGCCACCTAGGCACACCTCCAGCTCACATTCAGCCAGCTGTTGACCAACACCCCCAGATCCTTTTCCGCCAGGCAGCTTTCCAGCCCCTCTTCCCCAAGCCTGTAGCGTTGCATGGGGTTGTTGTGACCCAAGTGCAAGACCCAGCACTTGGCCTTGTTGAACCTCATACAATTGGCCTCAGCCCATTGATCCAGCCTGTCCAGATCCTTCTCAGAGCCCTCCTGCCCTCGAGCAGATCAAAACTCCTGCCCAATTTGGTGTCATCTGCAGTATTGCTGTATTCTTAGGAGTAAGAAAGTGTTTCCTCCTTAAATGGAAAACAAGGAATATGTAACTGTGAAACAATTCAAAGCTCAAAATGTAACCAATCTTGAAAGGACATAAAATTAAACTATAAAAGGTCATCTGGTTAGATGCTGCCTGATGCAGCAAGATGAACAACCTCAGTGAAATGTATTACTGATCCCATTCAAACATAAAGTAATAGATATGATGCCCTTTAGATCTATTTATTCACCTTTACTTTAAGGGCATAGGAGCCAGCTCTGTAGATTGGGTTCTTTGGAGTCTGTCAATAAGAGTTAAGCTGCTGCAGGCTAATCAAAATGCCTTGTGCCACAGAGGTTGAGAGACACAAATAATGGTGGAAAGGTTATGTGCAATACAAAGATCTACCATGAATGAAAATAGTCTGGAAATAAATTGTAAATAAAAGTTGGTGGCATCTAAAGGCTGTGATTGACTGCACTGAGATTTAGAGCACAGGCTCTACAAGATACCAGTCAGATCTCCACAGGTATTTGGATCTCACAGTTTGTTGATTTATGACATTTGTTAACTTAAACTAGCTAGAAAATAATTTAAACACATGCTCATATTGCTGAATTCCTTCTCTCTCTGCAAACTCTGGTCTGATCACCTCCTCTTTAAGCATCTCTGCAAAAGATTCTGCTGCCCAGCTGCATCTTCAGTTGTACCTGAGCAACTGCAGTGACTTTTCCTTACATAGATGTAACTGATGCCACCACCTGTGCAAACTCTTCAATGCAGAAATGTGTTATTAGCCAGACAATAAATACAGGTGAGCAGTTTGATATAGTGGACTTCTGTCCAGTTTTGGAAGTCTTAATTCCTTTAATAGTGTTATATGCTGCTGTGAACAACTGGTATGGCAGGGAGACTAGACAGTGCTAGAGAGGGAAATAAAAAAGGAGGTACGGAAAGAGAGAAGAAATACACATTAGCTGAGATGGATGGTGCTTAAAAATGTACTGGAAACTTCTCTTGGAGGGCATTATTTCCATGGTTAGAAGCTTAGTGCACTTGCCCTTCCTCTCAACAGAACCTAAGAGCTGTGTTTAGGTTTTTGCTGTTTGAAAACAGAACAAGTAGCTCTTGATTGTCTGTGACACTTGAGCTCTTATTTCTGCTGTATCTTGTTAGGATATGATGAAGCAAATGGTTGTGTAAAGGAAAAGATGCTATTATGAGACTTCTGTTCTTTCTCAGGTTGTTCTGAAAGCTGTGCTTGTTCTTTTGACCATGTAGAAAAATATTTATTTTTTTTTTCCTGAAGGAAGGTTGTTCCTGAAAGCTTTTCAGACAAGGGACAAATGAAATCAGTAGATTGCTGCAAAGAACAAGTTATCTTGCCTCCTGTTCTTCTTACAAGGACTTACAAGTACCGCACTGATCTGTATGCTTGCAAGGAGCTTTAAGCACATTTTCTAACTCAAGCTAGCAATTTACTGCTCTTAAGTGACATGTTTTAGCTTCCTGTGGTGTGTTTGTAGTGTACATATTACAACAGTATTCATGCAGTGTTAAGATTTCCTACTTTTCTGCTTCTCTTACTCAGGAGACTGGTTTGGGCTAATTTTTAGCTTGGAGGAAATTGTAGTTCAGCTCCTGTAAAGCTCTTGGCCTCCTGAGTCTTTTAGCATTTGGAGTTCTATGTGCAGGGTCATGCAGAGTGGCCAGAGCCATATGACTGTTATCGGCCTGGGCAGCTCCAAGGTCTATGTTTCTTGTTCTCTTGCAGTATCAAAGCTGATCTGTGGCTCGTCTTTTCAGTACATCAGCTTTTGACTTTTGCTATCAACGCAATCTTGCAGTGATTCTATGTTTATTTCATAGAATCATAGAATAGTTAGAGTTGGAAGGGACCTTCAAAGGTCATCTAGTCCAACCAACCCCCCTGCAAGGAGTAGGGACATCCCTGACTAGATCAGGTTGCTCAGAGCCTCATCCAGCCTGGCCTTGAACGTTTCCAGGGATGGGGCATCCACCACCTCTCTGGGCAACCTGTTCCAGTGTTCTACAACCCTCAGTGTAAAAAATTTTTTCCTAATATCCAATCTAAATCTGCCTCCCTCTATTTTAAAACCATTACCCCTCATCCTATCACAACAGGCCCTACTGAACAGCCTCTCCCCGTCTTTGTTGTAGTCCCCCGTTTAGGTACTGGAAGGCCGCTATAAGGTCTCCCTGTGGCCTTCTCTTCTCCAGGCTGAACAGCCCCAACTCTCTCAGCCTGTCCTCATAGGAGAGGTGCTCCAGCCCTCTGATCATCTTTGTGGCCCTCCTCTGGACCTTCTCCAGCTGGTCCATGTCCTTATGTTGGGGGCTCCAGAACTGGACACAGTACTCCAGGTGGGAGTAGTAGACCATTGCATACAGAAGCACTGAAGTAAATTTGACATACACATTTTAAATTTTTATTGATGTAGGCATGTCTTAGGTTCTATGCATTAGCTTATTAGTTTTTATTCTATCTAAATAGAGTTATGAAGAGATTGTAAGCAACTGTTGTTGCTTGAGAGCTGGGCCCATGCAAACCTCATGAAGTTCAACATGGCCAAGTGCAAGGTCCTGCACCTGAGTCGGGGCAATCCCAGGCACAAATACAGGCTGGGTGGAGAATGGATTGAGAGCAGCCCTGAGGAGAAGGACTTGGGAGTGCTGCTGAACGAGAAGCTCAACAAGAGCCAGCTATGTGCACTTGTAGCACAGAAGGCCAACCGCATCCTGGGCTGCATCAAGAGGAGCGTGGCCAGCAGGTCGAGTGAGGTGATTCTGCCTCTCTACTCTGCCGTGGTGAGACCCCACCTGGAGTACTGTGTCCAGTTCTGGAGCTCCCAACATAAGAAGGACATGGACCTATTGGAGCGAATCCAGAGGAGGGCCAGGAAGATGATCAAAGGGCTGGAGTACCTCTCCTATGAGGACAGGCTGAGAGAGCTGGGGCTGTTCAGCCTGGAGAAGAGAAGGCTCTGGGGAGACCTTATAGCGGTCTTCCAATACCTAAAGGCGGCCTAGAGGAATGACAGGGAGAAACTCTTTTAGCAGGGCCTGTTGTGATAGGACGAGAGGTAATGGTTTTAAACTAGAGGGAGGTAGATTCAGATTGGACATAAGGAAAACATTTTTTATGAGGAGGTTGGTGGAACACTGGAACAGGTTGCCCAGAGAGGTGGTGGATGCCCCATCCCTGGAAACTTTCAAGGCCAGGTTGGATGGGGCTCTGAGCAACCTGATCTGGTTGGCGATGTCCCTGCCTCTTGCAGGGTGCTTGGACTAAGTGATCTTTAAAGGTCCCTTCCAACCAAAACTATACTATGATTCTATGTTTATGATATCTTTCTAAACTAGACATTCTCCATAGATTTGAAATAATTTACTTATTCGGGGATTTATTCTCGTTTCATAAAAGCCATTTTCCTTTCCTAACATTAAAATTCTCTGTCTGGAACAAATTAACTGCCATTGAAGGAGCAATTTCTTCCTCCATGGCAGAAATTTCTTCCTCTGTGGCACTGTTCTTCAGAATGACTGCTACACTCACTGACACAGAAGCTCCCCAGAGGTTTCAGATCAGAATCACATCTGCTGCTCTGAGTCCCAGCTTCATCCTATTTGATGGGGTTTCAGTGTTCATTAGACTAATTAATGATTGAGTACAGCAATATGACATGGCTTGGCTGTTTTGCTGTATCAGTTAGCTTTCTTGACAATTCAAGGTATCAGCTGTTTTCTGTGGCTAAATGAATGTTTGATTACATGCAAGATCTTAAATAAGCAGCTTTTTCATATTGTCATTAAAGTCAGAAAAAGTACATTGCTGTGTGATATAACCTTGCTCCAGCTGTACAGAGGTATCTCAACTTAGCGAAACCTGTATTTGTGGAAGGGAGCGGCCACCCAGAAACCACTCTGCAAGGGGAATCTTTACCCATGTGAAGTTAGAGATGTTATGTGGAGAGAGGAGTGGACTGGGGAGAATGGGAGCAAAACATAGTGCCAAAATGAGTTTCTCTCCTCAGTAAAGCAGAACAACATGTAGCACTGAATCTGCTGCTGCTTCGTTGTCACCCTGTGGTTTTCACTTGTAAGAGCAGACTCCCCGCCATCCATTTTGTCCTCACCTCTCCTTAGGTACCGATACTGCTTTTCCAGGTTTTTGAGGGAAGGTGCTGAGATAGAGTCACCTCATCATTTTTCTCGGGATAACAATACCTAATTATGTTGTGTGCGTAAGTAATTGTTGTTTATATGTCTTATAAATGAAACGATGGATAAATGTTAAAATTGCGTTAGTTCTTATGTATCCCCAATTGTGTGCATTGTGTATCTCAAGTCTGTAGGCTTTTCCCCCTCTCTGGGCAATTCTAGAGATTTGAGGAAAGGATGGGAAGTTCTAGGTTAAAGGTAAATGAGAAGTTCATGGAGTCTTTCTAGACAGAGAAAGGTTGAAGGCGTGACAGTTTTAAAGTAAACTATTGTTCAAGTATGTAGAAATAGATTGAATTCACTTTGCTCTATTTCTGCAATGTGCAGGCAGGAACATAAATATGTAAAACAATGCTATCTGACATATTATTGATACTGATAAAGATGTTTTGTGTATTTAACTGCCTGCAGAGTTTGCAAATAAAATTTATTTACAAAATATATGTTAGATACGTTAAACACAGAAATCTTAGTGACCACTGTATGTCTGAGCCAAAATGAACCAATTGGTAGTAGTATGGCCCTGTCTTCATTGAAGAAATCTGGGAGATCACACTGATGACTGATAGAAAGGACATAGATTTATTAGCTTTTGAAGAAGATTGAAAAATTGTATCACCAGGTGGTGAGAAGGCATTACAGCAATTATTTATCCTTTACTGTCAAGGGTTTTGACCCTGAAGTCTTCTAAAACCATGCTCTATGTCCACCATGCCTGAAGACTGACTTGACTGAAAGAGCATGACCTTTGCTTTCTTTTATTACTTGCCCAACAAAGTAAACTATTTTTTTCTGTGAATTATGCAGTAATTCATTTGATGTTCTTGTGACACATCCTTTGAGGAAATTTTCTTCCATGGCGTATCTGCAAATATCTGAGAACACTGGAGAGAGGCATACTGTAATGCAAAAGGACACTATTTGCTGTATGCATACTACTATTTGATATATTTTAAATACTGGGAAATTTTTGAACTTGCAACCTACATAGACAGGTCTGCCAGATAAGTATTGTTTAAGATTTTTTCTCGGTCTGTTTTTCATATATGTTGTCTCTGATTTTTTTTTTTTCATGCTCCACTATGTGAGAGCAAAATTAGCAAAAGCTAACATTCTTTCAATATTGCTTGTTCAGAAACTGTGTATTTGTATCATACACTTCTGCCTCTTCTCAAAGAGGCAGAAGTGTATGATACAAGTTCTGATTTTCTCCAATCTCCTGTTATGTGTCAGTCTCTTTATGCCTGTAATAAATGTTGACAACTCCCAGCTCAACAGTTATTCCCATCAAATGCAGACTGTTACGTCACTCAGGTTTCTGAGTGCCAGCCTGACATAAGGACTTGAATGAAAAGGCAGCTGGCTTAAGGTTTGTGTCTGGAGAAAATGTAACTGAGTCTGGTAAGGGGCGGCAGCAGTCTAAAGGAAGAGCAGCACGTCAGCCTTAACCTTCGGGAGATGCCCAAATCTCCAGCGTTCAAGGACAAAGCACATACGTTTTGTCTTCTCTCAGAAGTGTTTCTGATAAAAATTGTGAGCCAGTGAGAGGTAGTGCTTGCTTCTTTCCAACATGATGATGACACAATGATCCAGGCTTTCAGCTACTTTGAAGTAGGCTGCTCCACTGTATTTTGATTAAGAACAGTATGTTGAGTGCTGGCTTGTTCAACACATAGGTTTCTGGCTGCTAAGCTTGTCCCCGTGGGCAGAACAGCTTACTGCAGCCACTGGACGAGGTGTAAAGAGCTTAACATAGCTTTTTCTGTACTTTATCTGTATGCCTTGAAGTAAAGGACAAAGTTGTCGGGCAGATACGCTGTGCAGTTGTACAGTTGCCCACAGAAAAATCAATGTTTCCTTTTTCTGTTGTACCAATCCTGTATTTCCCCAGTCCAGGCATCTTACCTGTGTTATCAATTGAAAGCTATTCTCCTTTAATTTCCTTTTCCCCTGCAGTGCAAGTTTTCTTAAAACAATAAAGTGACCTTCTCAAAGCCAAATCTCCATGAGCAATAGAGGTCCATGGCGTCGGTGTGCTGACATTGTCGCGAGTCAAGGATTAGTGCTGCTTCCTTGTTACCTCATCTCTCCCCATCTGTCAGTATCCATTTGGTTTTTTGCCTTGTGTTTACCCTGCAAGCTTTCTGGGAGAGGTCATTTAATTGTTCTGTATTTGTACAGCACTTAGCACACCGAGTCCTTCCCAGTGTTGGAGACAGATATTTCAGTAATGCAGCCAGCCGTTAGGAATG
The DNA here is from genome assembly GCA_011801015.1 of Ardeotis arabs. NCBI lineage: Eukaryota > Metazoa > Chordata > Aves > Otidiformes > Otididae > Ardeotis > Ardeotis arabs. Next base: position 22,203 of record JAAGAY010013446.1, on the reverse strand, counting down.
AGGCTATGTGATGTTTTGCTTCCGACTGTAATTTTGCAGACAGTTCTCTTCTGAGTAATTGTTTTTATCCCAGTGCGGAATCTAATGATCTGATTTCTCCCCTTCACCTTCCCCTTAATGCCCGCTGATGGAAAGCTTGCTCTGTCCTCATCCAGGCTTCCCTTCCAGAAGGAAGATCACAGCCTTGCACTGCCGAATGGTCACAGGCAGCAGCTTCTGCTCTGGCCACAAGTACCTCATTTCTCTAGCAGAAGTAGTCTTTCCATTTAAAGGAAAAAAAAATAAAAACCCACAGAGACAATCCCTTGTATTTATTGCAATGAGAGAAAGAAGCTTTACTGATGATATATCACAACCCTTTTTAATAGATGGAGCTGAGATTTTAAATTCATTATGAGAAAATGGTTAAATGTCACCCTTTTTTTGCCAGTGCACTTACAATCTGGCAGTTGCAATGTCTGTGTTGGTGTCTGAGGGGACAATAGCTATCAGAATTTATCTTAACTTTGTAACTCCAGAATATTTGTGGTTTGTATTGCAGCATGCTTTATTTTACTGTGAAGTATTTACATGAAGAACATGCATGACCGTCCAGTATTAGATTTGAGAATTTGACAGTTCAGGTGTGACAATGATTTACTGACCTCTCTGGTATGCTACCTTATGTTAAATACCACGTGCTTCTTGTAATGCCTTGGTAATCTGAGTTGTTGTGCCAGTTATGCCAGCAGTTGTGAAAGCGCCCTCAATCTTCTTTTCTTGATATCAAAACGATGAGCAGACCAACGGGTCAGTCTTCTGGCCGGGAGCAGTGGGCCTGCTGGAGCCCCAGTCATCCCAGTGAGATTACAATAACGAGACCAGGTTTTGCATGATGTAGAGAGATGTGGAGGGTCCCAGGCTGAGGCTGGAGGTCAGACTAAAAGGAAAAGGTAAAATTTTAAGGAAAAGAATGCATATTTAGTGTGTGTATTGTAGAACTATAAAATAAAATAGTAACTTAGTGCTAAGAGATCACCATTCCAGAAGTTTTATTTCAAGTGTGTTATCATCTCTGCACATTACAATATGGAAATACGGAAATAAAATATGTTGTTGCAGGTATGTGATGTTATTAGAAGCACTGTTACGAGAAACAATGAAACTGCATGTGTATAGGGGAGCCTTGCTACTATATTTACACATTTTGTTCTTCTCCTTGCAAGGATCCCCAAACAAGCTTCGGTTTGAGAAAATGGATCTGTGTCTCTCTTAGACAGCTCACTTGGATTTATCCTGGATGTTTTTCTTGATACGTTAAAGAGATTCTGGGATGAATTAAGACCCCAAAAAAAGCCAAGAAGAGTGAAAACAAAGGCAGCAGTCAGCAGAGAAAATCAAGCAAGAGATCGGATGAATAGTGAATAGTGAATAAATAGTTTTAGTATGTTGGTGTATCCGTTAACTTCTGTTGTATTGGCATGGGAAATGTTTGTAACAAATAAGATTGTATCTTATTAAATGGGTTTTTTTTTAATATCAGATAGTAATAGACGTTGAATTTTTGAGGAATTGTTTTACATCCTATGTTTTTCTAACTTTTTAGCTTTTTTTATTGCCAGCCATTCACTGTTTGGCTGGCCCTGTGTGTGACTAATCCATTATGCCATTCATCTGATTGTGCTTTTAAAAATCTTGTGAAACACTCCAAATTACAAAAGGAGGGTTATGACGAAACAAGAGCATTCAAACTGAATGACTGGGACTGCAGAGATGATAAGAAGACCTAGATTTCCTACATCAGAGATGCTTTGCTCTGAATTGGAATGAACAGAACAAAGCCAACGTCATCCTACTCATCATTCACAGAGTCACCTGCTGACAAATTTAGCTCTGTCTGACCTTAGAAAAGAGAGAGGGGGGAAAAAAAGAGTGGATGAGTTAGAAGCTTGATCCTAGTCTGTACTAGCACTTGCATCGAATAAATATAGTACACGGTTTCACAAGAAGTAGTATGCTCCAGACATTTTAGGGCATGTCTGAGGAAGTGAATATGGCCAGGACAATCAGTTCAAAATGTGCATATATGTGGATTACCTCCAGTCCAGGTTTTTTCCTCTCAAAAAGAGGAAAACCCTGTTCATGAACAGCTTTGCTTGAGATTTTTACTCTGAGATACGTCTCAAGTGTGTCTGCTCAGTGAACTGCTGCTGTTTTGTATTTTTGTAGATGTCCATCTTCCATTTGCATTTTGGTTCTCCTTTTGTAAATGAAAACTTTCTCTCAGGACTGCTGATTTCAGTGTCCTCAGGCAAGAAGACGTTTCCTTTGTGCCAATGAAACTCATAGAAATTTCATTTATGTCATGGGTTTTCTCGTCTTGGTTTCACTGTTTCTGCCCCTCTGAGTTTAATTTATCTTGGCCACTTTGAGAAGAAAAGGACTTTTATTCCGATGTTATTTATAGAGTCCTTCATAGCAAACTAGCAAAGCCGATGCACTGAGGATATGCAGTCGCAGTCCTCAATTGTCTGAAGCAGAATATTTTGTGAAACAGTAAATCATCTGTCTTACGTGCCATGAAGGCGGTCATCTTCCATCAGCCGGGCTGTCAGGTCGAGATGCAGTTTTCATTCAGGGCTGCTGTTTCTAAAAGGACCTTTGGGGAGAATTGACTTTGTCTGAAAACTGATGCCTGCTGCCCTGTAATTGCTAGTTCATTAAAACATTTCAGTTCAGATTCTTTTATACCCCTAAGTTCTCTAGATACCTGTCACAAAAATTCTCAAATATAAAGTAATTTTTTGTTCAATGTGACATTTTCGAGCAAAATCCCAGTTGCAGGATTTAAATTAAAGTTGTCAAGAAGACTAACTTTCTCTAGAGACATTAACAAGGCATCTGAGAGCAGAATTTCATCCATATTCTCACCTGAATTTTTATGCAGTTCTATTACTTTATCTTAATAAAACTTTCATTCTCATTTCCATGTAACCTGTTCTAATAAGAAATGGTAAGGATTCACCAGACAATCAGTTCAGTAGAACCTACTGGGTGAAGTGTGAGTATGAACCAAAAGGAGTTTGTTTAGACATTACAGTCTACAAGCAGTGCACAGATAATAATAATAATAACAACAATAATAATAAACAGAAAAGACCAAAAGAAAGAATCAAAGTTATTCTATGCATTTGTGGTAATACATTTTTGCTGTTCATTTTCTTAGATTATACTCAAACAGGTAGAGTAATTTCTCTCCTGAAGTACTGGAGGTGAGTTACCTTTGCCTGCGTGAGAGAACTCAGGTGGTATTCTACTGTTTGAGATTCACTTCATTGTTAACATAAACCCCTAAAGATTGTTTTAAACAAGCTTTGTGTAGACTGCTATTTGTTCTTACCCACTGAGTGTGGTTAAGTGATGAAAAATGTGTATAAAACCAATTTCTGTGTACAACACAATTCATCTTATGAATAAGGTGATGGCATAGTCGTTTTCATTCTTTATTGTTCACACTGTAGTGATAGGACTTTTTTTTCCTCTTCTCTGATTCCATAAATAAGAATGTTTGACTTTTCTGGCTTTCTGCATACATTGTGTTGTGTTTTACATACTTGGTATTTTTTACAAAAAAGAAGAAAGAAATTAGCAATAACTGGTGTGTCATTTACTAGAAGTCTTGAAAAGGTACTTTCCTTTTTTTTTTTTTTCCCCTTCCCCAACCCAATAATAGCTGAATCATAGCAAGTTCCAGAGAGAGAGAACATTATATCCATTAGCAGCAAGCTTTACTAGTGGCATATGAGTACGGGAAAACATAGAATTGTTTCATTAAGTGGTGGGAAAACCAGGCAGTTTTGTGGTAGCCAGCCTCAAGCCTAATAAAACATCTTTGTATTCCTGTTGCATTTTAAAGGCTTATTTGTGCAGCAGGACAGTGCTGCGCTAAGTGTTGTAGAAATACAGAGCAGAAGGACAGCTCTTGTCAAGAGATTGCAGTTAAAAATTACGATAGAGTAGTAGCTGAATAAAGGAGTGCAAGCAAATAAAGAAAAGTTAATTAAAGTATGAAGAATAATTCGATAAAGTAAAATGGGATAAATAGGATACAATGCATTGATTTAACGAAGAAAAATCAAGCTGTAGACTGACCAGATATTATTCTTTGAACAAATAAGTGGTTTTGCTAGAACAAGAAAATGTTGAAAATTCCATTCGTCTGGAAAGTTTCGAGGTTTTTTCACACGAAAAATTTTTAGTTCAGCTTTAGTTCAAGAATAGCTGTCAATGCTCAAGAACCGTAAGATAGGTAAAAGTCTTAGCAAAGACGATGTGACAGAAGGTTGTGAGAAAAGGTACTGTACTGGAAAGACTAATTAATCTTGCCTTTTTTAGTATTTTTGTTATAGACCTTAGTGCCAGAGGTTTCCTTTTGGTAATAAAATTGAAACAAAATTAAAATTAGTTGCCACTGGTGATAAATATGGGCTCGAAATCAGAAGACAATTCCTAACTCCCGGAAGAGGATGGTTATGGAGCATAATGGAGCTTAGCTGATGTTATGAAATGCATTGTGATTTCCTACAATAGCACAGGATTGTTTCATTTTCATTCTGTCTTTTAGATGAATCCAAGAAACTTAGAAATGGTCTTTGCATGTCTTAAGTGTCTGATTGTGAAAATGACTGAGCAACCTTTAGCTATTGAGTTAACTTGTAGTGAGTAGCGTAAGTTTAGAGGAACATGTAGAGATCATTTTGTCCATCTTGCTGTTTGAAGCAGAGCTACCTTCAAAGCTAAATTGGGTTGTTCAGGGTTTTATCCAGTTGAGATTTTAAAATCTCTGAGGATGGATTCGGCCTCCCTGGGCAACCTGTTTTGGTGCTTAACCACTCTCATGGTGAAGAACTTCTTTCCCTTCTTTTCAGTTGGAATTTCACTTCTTACAGCTTGTGACAATTGTGACTGAGACTGACTCTGTTAGCAACCCTGCTTAGACTGTGGAAAATACCTGTAGTCTTCTCCAGGCTATACAAACCCACCTCCCTCTACTTCTTCTCATCAGCTTTACTCCTTTCACCATGGTCCTGTTCAGGACTCTCACCTGGTTTGGTACTCTCAGAAATTCGGTCTTTCATGTTTTAAAATGATGTTAGAGCTCAAAGACGGTAACTTCCTACAATAATATGCAGCAGGCTACCTGGATCTTCAAGTTTCTGTTTTCAGCACTGTTAAATCTTGTTATTGTTGTAAATGTACACCTGCTATGGTAGAGTGGAAGTAACATGGGAAGTCCCAGGGCCCTGTCATCATACCAAGGTGTGTGTAATAAATCTTTCTTACAGCAGCATATTCTGCTTAATTCCCACTGAGGCCCCTTGTTCCGTAACTGGCTGAGAATTGTATAACTCGAGGTGTTACTGTTTGGTACATTAAATTGGTTTCCGGTAAGAGAGTACATTAATGGATGTACTCTCTAGATTCTGTATTGAGGTTATGATTAGATTAATTTTTCATTAAATTGTGGAATTAATACACAATTAAAGAAATGTAATTGTTCTTCCTCATATCTTCTCTCCATTTCTTTAATTAAAAAAGAATACCTTAGTTTTTCTTCACTTTACTTTTGTGATTTTGGGCTTAGTGCTGATGTTAGTAGCGTAACCTTTTGAAGTGTTTTTGAAGGACTTGTCACTTGACCACATCAGTTTTGTTGAGGATTGTTGCATGTTATCTTCAAAACAGAGCCAGTCCCTCCAGCCAATCTTTGCAGAAGAGGCTCCTCGTATGGAGTGGAAGATGATCTTGACAGTACTTTCTTACTGGAGTCAGAAGGGTAGTGAAAGACTAATATATCTTCTTAATAATATAAGGGAAAGATCCAAATTTCACTCCTATTACCCTGAAGAGCAACCTCACTGCTCACCTCCCTCTTTTCAAGGTCACCAGTGCTGTTCAGCATATTCCTAAGCTGTAATGCAGACCTCCGAGGGGTACTTCTGGTGAGCGTTAGGAGAACTGATCCACCCCTACCTTTGTTTCCTTTCTCAGTTCCAGTTGTTTTCAAGTGTTATCCCCATATGAGTCTTCTCATGAGAAGTGTGGAAAAGATATTTAAAAAGCTTTTGCAGAGGAGAAAGAAATACAAAGTAATGAAATGACATCTCCAAGGTTACAAAGTCATAGAACTGGGATTAAAATTTAGAATTTTGATCTTGGCCTTGAGTTCACATGATGAACTCCAGAGGACTGAGAACATAAATTGTATGTAGTCAAGCTGTCCTTGCACGTAGAATAATTGGTCTGAATAGTATAAGCTGTCAAGGATTTAAAACTTGGCGGCTTAATTAGTTGCAACAAGGAAATTATAAACATGAAAGTGATCTTTACCCAGAGGCAACACAGGAAAACAGAAAACTGATACAGAAAATATTTGTTAGAAGCAGTTAAACACAAAGACTATTCTCTACCTATCTTATACTAGGTGCTGACAAATAACAGGATTATTTCAGAGACAAGTTAAAACGTAGTTTCAAAAGGGACTCTTAAAAATATCTAGCATAGCATCTTTTCACCTATTTATTGACTTTATGTTAGAAATGTTCACGCAATTTTATCTTAAACTTTGTTTTATGTGTATATTTAGCATCTTCACTGATGTTTAGATTCACAGTATATATAAATATTATACGTAACATGTAGCAGTAAATGGTGGCATACACACTTAATACTGAACTGCATACATGGTTTAAACAGTAAGTTCTCTCCGATGTGGTTGTCATGTATAAGAACATTTCAATTGTTGTCTATATAAATTATAGAAGAAAAATTCCCTGTCAAATAGAAGTATAGAGTGTATAATACACTGTAGAGAGTATCAAACAAATCTATTGCCTAGCATATGGTTCATAGATTAAAAGGCTACTATTCTGCACTGTAGAGAATCTATCTCTTTATTGTATTAGCTGTTAACTCTTTATTACATTAGTCTTCACGGTGCTTTATATAGCTCTAATAATTTTGATGTGATGGTTAATTGCTATATTTTGTATTGAAGAGGAGAGCAATGTGTTTGTCCTTTTAAATACGTAGCACACTCACATTACTTTGCTTTCATTGTGCAGGCTGTGTCGAAACATCCATTCCCAAAATAGCCATTCAGTGCTTTTCTAAGTACAGTTTTATTTTTCACGGTACATTAGAAACGTACTGGAGTCCTCTGCTAGGGGTCTATTTCGTAGCTGCTTTAATGTCCTTATTGCATCCAAAGAGTAATGATCATTCTGCTTAGCATTTATGAATGGCAAATGTTGCAGGAGTTACAACTTCACAGCAGTGGTGAAGCATCGTCGCACCCACATAACAATTAAGAAAGTACAAGCTAAGAGCTAAATCCATGGAGGAATGAGTAAATTCAATTTCCTCAGGTGAAATTCCTGAGATCTTTACAATCGAATGTGAGTGGACTGAGGTGGCTGTGAAGGGGATTCACAAAGGTCAGTGGCTTGACCAGAGGACCAGCCATGCCATAGGAGGTAGCACGGGGAGAAGTAACTCCTTCTGTAGCAGGGCAATACCTGCCTCCTCTTGTATTTTCAGCCCTGAATCTCCTTCTAGAGCGAGGTGTCTAATCTAGGGTAGGTCTTTCTCCAAAGAAGTCAGTCACTTTATGGTGCAGTAGGGCTTGGTGATTCAGGCACCCAGGGCACCAGGTGAGGCACACTTGTAGAAAGGAGCTCAGCTTATGCAAGTGATTGTTTAGATTTGGTGCTAAAAGCTTGTTCTGGGTCTTTCCAGCTGATGGTGTTAGCTTTTTGTATTAAACTTTTTGGACTGCGAATTAGAATCCAGTTCTTCTCACTTCTGCTGTAAGCAGAGCATCTGCACAAAGCATATTCAGGGCACGGAGCAAAAAACTGTGGGTAGGAAGAGGTCTAACTTGAGAATCTCAGGTTAGAGCATCAGAGCTTGAGACTGATGCTTTATTTATTGGCAGAAAAGCAGAAAGGCACCCTTGGGATGCTCGCAGATTACTTTGTAGCAAGTGAGGGTCCAAGAACTATGCTGTTCAGGCAGTTTTTCCTGTTGAAAGTGAAGAGGAAATTTCAAAAGCAGCAACTAGATTCTGCGTTCAGGTGGATTAAGCATTCAAACATCAGAAATCAAACCCTTTGGTTTTCTGATTGTAATTTATATGCTACGTTGACATTACTTCTATGGTTTTACCCATCCTGAACATGAAAGGAAAAAAATCTGCGTACATTGGTAATACCGCTCTAAGGAATTTTTTGGGTCTGCCATGATTTTTTCCTGCCTTGACTGGAACAGATGGAACGAAAGACAACAGAAAAGACCATGTGTAATAGAAGCAGACACTGCCAAATTAATACTCACACTGCACGCATTTAAGTTTACTGTGCAATTAATTTTGTTTTCTAACGACAGAGAAAATACAAGTCTGTTGAGGTCTAGTCTATGTGCAGTGTATGTCTGAAATATATTGCAAGGGTAATATTTGATTGTATGCATATTAAAACCTGAGATTGGATTATTGGATTTAGCAATCTCAATTAAAGCACCACAAGTGAGTGGCGTGAATTTGAAAGACACTGAACGGTTGCCATTTCTTGGTATTTGGTGCCAGAAACATCTAAAAATATCATTTCTGAATGTAGATTTAGAATGGTCAGTTGAGGTTGTCAGCTTAGGATATCTTTGCCAAAACCAGCACTCCAAAAAAGGATCTCATCTGCCAGCATGAATAATGAGCTCAGATGGTGTCACTCTGGGATTACTCTTTTGGGTTTGTTTTTTAAACAGTCCTGCAATGACTGTTGATAATGTGGTTGCATCTGTGCATTTGAGCCCAGGGGAGACTTTTGTGCCCGTTATTTCTCAGAACTATTTTTTTTTTTCTTTCTTGCACAGGACATATGCTTAAAATTGCTACTAGTAAGGGCATTGTGCCCAGTAGCAACTGCAGGTATGGTGTGCTCGTATGCACATATGCGTGCTGTTATTCCTCATTGCTTATCGTGGAGTTTTCCCTGAATGACTGTGGGATTGGTGCCAACAGATTTTGTAAAAATTTGTTTATTTTGTGGGGTGCTGTAATAGACTACTTCAGAATGAAAAGAAAATGTAGAAAATGTAGATGTACTGCAGACTTCCACCATTTGTTCCAGCATCACTGGGTGTGTGTGTTAGGGTCATCTTGGTGGCTCTAAGAGCTCCTCGCTAACAGCACAGCGATGCCAGAGACTTCTGTCTGCATTGCTGTGTGCTTGGGCGCTGCCATCCTGCACCATGTGCCAGGGCCTTTGTCAACCTCACTTCCCTTGCAGATGAATTTTTCCTCACTGGGTTGTTAACTGTTGACTTTCTCATTTCCGCTGTCCTTTGTCCAGCCCTATGTCACCAGCAGTGTATTCTGCTATTGGTTATCTCTTTTTTTGTTGTCTTTTATTTTCATTGCTGGAATCTGTTTGCAGTCAATTGTCTCTCTTTAGCCTAACTTCTCGTTAAATTCATTTTTTCCCCTTGTGCATCCTCTTGCCTTTCCAGAAGTGCAGCGCATTGTCTGCCCTGACACTTGTTCTTCTGGAGGGACAGGGATGTTGTGTTCAATTATTTGAAACCTGATCAAAGAAACTCAAAGCCAGGTTGCCCAGAGAGGTGGTGGATGCTCCATCCCTGGAAACATTCAAGGCCAGGTTGGACGGGGCTCTGAGCAACCTGATCTGGTTGGAGGTGTCCCTGCACCTTGTAGGGAGGTTGGACTAGGTGACCTTTGAAGGTCCCTTCCAACCCAAACTATTCTATGATTCTATTCTATAAGACAATAGAGGACTTTGTTGGTTTTGGGCTGTCTAGCTGCTCCATTCTGCAGCACTGTCTCTTGCCACTTGGCTTTGATCATTGTGACGCTGGAACAAGTAGGGAGGAAGCTGACAGGCAGTTGGTGGCTTCCTCAGTTTTAAAATTTATGTCAGTTAGTTCAGTGACCTAAGAGAGGAGACTTGGTACAGCAATTAACGATTGAGTTCTACAAAATAGGCAAGACTCAGATTTAAAAGTTCTTAGGAAATCTAGATTAGAAGGTAAATCGGTATCTTAAAATAAAGAAATGTATAGCCTGATAACCACAAAGGCTTTATTATGTTTGTATTAAGTTTTCCTTGGTGATCAGAAGATACTACAATAACCTACTCATTATTTTAGACCAATTTTGTGGATCCTTAGCAAGAATTCATTACAATCATTCTCATGGGTTGAACTCTAAAAATGCTAAGCTGTGCAAGATAAATATTATTAACGCACATCAAATTCAAATTGAAAAAGATTGAATATTAATAAGATTTCACATATGAATGAATACTTTTTGTGTCACTGGAATACTAACTCGTTTTTCTATGCCATAGACAAATCATTTTGATCATTTGTATGATTTAATTATGAAAATACAGTTCTGAATATGGAAGACTGAGTTTTTAGTAAGATAGTTACAGATTTGGGAGATCTAGAAGATCTTACTTCTGGTTTTGTATGAACATTTAGAACTCTGTAAACTTTTGGGATTTGTAGTAGTATGTTGTCTGTATGTGAACTTACTCATTTATAAAAAGAATAAAGTGTGGTTTCATGGAAGGCAGTATTTTTCTTTTGAAATCTAGTCTCCTGTGCTTAGCTGCTGAGCTTTCGTAAGATACCCCTTGCTTGAAAACACAAGAATTGGAGAAGTTAAGGAGGAGATTGGGATTTTTTTTTTGGTTGAGGTATATGTGCAGGTGTTGTTTGTTTTTTAAATTACATTCATTACATTAAATAGCATTCAGAAATGAGGAGATATCAGAAATAATTTACTCTGTGCAAGAAGTGAAATGGTAGGATGATAAGACAGCAGAAACCTAACAGAGCTTCTGAGCTGGAGGAAAAGGGGCAGAAGCTGAGCCACCACGCTCAGACCACCATGGGGCTAAGTGAGCAGAAATCAGGGATCTGTAGCAGAGTAAATGGACAGTAATGTGCTCACATCTGTAAAGATCAGGAAAGATTGTATCATATTTCATTAGTTTTGATTAATTTCAATCAGTTTGGAGCCTCTTATTTCAAGAAGGACATTGAGTTGCTGGAGCGTGTCCAGAGAAGGGCAACAAAGCTGGTGAAGGGTCTGGAGCACAAGTCTTATGAGGAGCAGCTGAAGGAACTGGGATTGTTTAGTCTGGAGAAAAGGAGGCTGAGGGAAGACCTCATTGCTCTCTGCAGCTACCTGAAAGGAGGTTGTAGCCAGGTTGGTGTTAGTCTCTTCTCCTAAGTAACTAGTGGTAGGATGAGAGGAAATGGCCTCAAGTTACATCAGGGGAGGTTTAGATTGGATATTAGGAAAAATGTATTTACTGAAAGAGTGGTCAAACATTGGAACAGGCTGCCCAGGGAAGTGGTGGAGTCACCATCCCTGGAGGTGTTCAAAGAACGTGGCACTTCAGGACATGGTTTAGTAGGCATGGTGGTGTTGGGTTGACGGTTGGACTTGATGGTCTTACAGGTCTTTTCCAACCTTAATAATTCTATTATTCTATTATTGCACCATCAAAGGCCAAATTAGGGCTTTGCAGCTTTGTGCCTTGCTGTGCGTGAAAAAAATCCTCATTTTTTCTTAACTGAAAAATGACTGAAAGATCAGATCCTGTAAGTAGCACTGAAATTACTTTTTATTAAACACTTCATAGTGCATTTATTAATGTATGGTTTTCCTTCTGCCTGGCTGGAAGGGTAGTTTGGGACACTTAGCGTGATGCTATTCAGATATTAAACCATTAGTGAAAAGTTGGGGGTAAATTGTGATGTTATCTTTTTGTTATTCGTAAACAAAATTAGAAGTAGTACATTTTTGCCCAGAAGATAAATAAGTATTTAGCACAGAAGCTTGCTCTTTCTGGAGAAAAAAAAATCCATGAACTGGATTCAAATTAAAGGCTTTTTAACTTTTTTTTCATTACCTTTTGAGATCCCATTACTCTCAGCTTGCTAAATCCTGGCTTTTATAGTGAGACTATAGTGTTGAAAGTCCCTTTGCTGCTGGCCTTGGCTTAAACAAAGGGGCTAGCTTGATTTGATTTTTTTTTTTTAATGCTATGTACGTTCAGCAAGATTATTGATTTTAATGAGGGTTGATTTCATTTTTGGGATCCCAGACAGCTGATGACAGGTATCGGTGCTTTCCAGCATTAGAATGGCCTGGCATACTAAGCTTAATTTAAATTAAAGTGAAGTTGTCAGAATAAATGAATAATTGAACAAGGTATATTTTGTGAAATTCCTGGGGGATTTTTTTTCCCTTCTTTTATACATACTAATTAGCAGGGAGCACTTCTCTGCAGTGAGAGCCTGGATTGTCGTCATCTGCTGCAGGTAGTGCTGGTGGATACCTGCAAATGGTCATCTGTCCTCCTCCTCTTCCCAAAAGCCTCCATGGCCTACATTTATAAAATAGTGATAATAGTGGTGATTTTCTTTCATAAAGGTTCTGTTGAAGAGTTAGGCACTTACATGTTGAGTGAAGACATTGAAGACAAGGTGAAAAAGTTGACGTTGCTTTGCTTTTCGTTGCGGTGCTAAGCATATCGGTGTTATGGACTCCAGCCTATTTGTTACGTGCTGGAAACTGCATCTCTAGTTTGGGAAAAGGAGGAGGATGGTCAAGACTTTGTTCCTCCCAGTGCTTTAATTTAATTTCCAGCTCTGCCTGTTACTCTTCAGTTTAACTCTCCAGTTAATTTCAACCTATTAACTACAGTGTTCTGTCCTTGAATTTACAGAGCACTTTGTTACAGACTTATGTAAGGATTTGATTTTTTTTTTCCTGCCTGCTGGTTGGGTTTTTTTCCTATTTGAAATAGTTCTAACTCTTCCTTGTATTTTACCGTTTTTCTGTTATGAAGAAGAAAACAATTCCCCTCCCCTACAGTTTCAGGCGGGACCTGTGAAGGCCCCACATAAACGGGAGCTGACTGAATGTGAACAGCACTCTGGCTGTGTGCAAAGATGTGTCTGGTGCAGAGCGGATAAGAAAAAAAAAATCTACAGTCTTACAGCAGATGCTGCAACAGTATTTAAAAAAAAAACAATAGCTGTGTGACAGTATCCCATTAAATTAGGGAAGTGAATTCCTTTGTGTATCTTGGTCATCTTAAGCCTTTAAAGATATTTTTAATCCTTGTCAAACACTGGCATGTTTACTTTGGTTAATAGCCATAGAGTTTAGTCTCTTTGAACACTAAAAATATCCAATGTTTTCTTAATATAATTAAGTGGTAATCCTTAAAACTTTTTCATGTGGCTTGCATGTGGATAATGTGTGGTGAATCAGAGAACCTATTGTGTGTAAAGAATTATCTGTTAAACAGTACCAAATGCTGAGGGGTTTTATTATCAAAATATACTGATTGTAATAAATGGCATTCAGTATGTCATTTCACTCTGTGCTGGAAGCATTTACAACACAATGCATCATCACGGCTAAACGGGGAGTTTAAAGGTATAATGACAGTAGGTGAGCGTACAGTGGCACTCCCCCGGTTTGCCTCCAGGCACTCTTTTTGAAAAACCCAGTATGAACTTTGAGATGATACAGCAACCTTTTCCTCAGAGAGCTCTTCAGGACTTCAAAAGTGGAAGTATGGGAAAGAATACTCAACTGTTCATCTTAAATTGGAGTCCTGTAAAGCGGCAGAGTCTGCTTCAGTAAGATTTCAGGTTCTAATCCTTAGATATTTTGCCTTCTTAACCTGACAATAAAAGTACATTTATCCAGTAGACCTGTTTTATAGCTGAAGTCCAGTTGCCTTTGGAGCTAATGAGCTGGAAGGGTCTTATTGATGTCCAGAGGACAGATGATGAAAGACTTTGTATTTGTACCTTGTCATACAGGCACATCTCATCTGTGCCACGAGAGATGCTGCTGTCATGCACAAACAGCAGCATCTTGTAATTGATTGAATTTATTGTTATCTTTTAGAAGACAACAGCAGGTATGACAAAATGTCCCCTGCTGCCCTACTGAAGTGATTCATCATGTGAAGTAAAACAAAATGCATTGCGTTTAACAGAATGGTATTAGCCACAAAGTTTATGTGTGTATGTGTATATAATTGCACATGGAGTAATATATATTTAAATATACAATATTTTCTTATGTGAGTATTATTGTTCACTTTCTCTGTGATTTTTAATTGCATAAGGTGAAACTAAGTTTACTAATATTTTTAGAACAAAATAACTGTTAGAATTTTAGAGAACAGCAGAGGGTCCTGCAGCAGGGACTAGCACCGAAACAGAGCAGAACCTTGAGACCAGCTAATCGTGTTGGTTTGGGTGCTGCCAGTCCGCAGTAGGGCACAAGTGTAGGCCATGCATGAGGTACGTTTTCCAAATATGAATTGAAGGAAGGTGATATACATGCTAAAGGGGACAGCAATCAAGTCATGCAATTTCAAGCAAGAGGCTGTCTACATAACTTTCAAAAGTTAAGAAAGGGAGAAGATGACTGAAAAGTTTACAATCAAGTTGGATCAGAGGAGAGCAGAGATCATGAGGGAATTGTACAAGACCTGGCAGAACTAGTTTGGCTGGACAGATTTGCCCCACGTGTCACTGAGCCCATATGGCTCTCAGAGGGTGGCTGAGGTTGTTCAATACTCACTTTTTCAACAGTTGATGTTTTAAGGTTTTAGTTTTTTAAGGAATCTAAAGGCTGTAAACTGACTAATGTGATAGTCTTGGGACAGGTGCTGAATCATAGTGATGAAATGGGTTTTTACAGCTTTTGTGATCAACTTTATTATATGTCTAATGTCAAAGATAAGGTTAGATCTTATCCTTGCTGTGACTTTCCATTTTCATTATCCATAGCTAATGGAGATTCAGCATCAACAAAGTTTTGTCTGGCAAAGGCAATTCCCATTGAAAAGTAGATCTGTGCTCAGATATTTCATAATATCAGTGCTACTTTTGATATTAATATTACTGATTTATATAATAGAAGTTCAGAGAGGAGGCGATCAAATTTGTTTCACAGAATCACAGACTGGTTGAGGTTGGAAAGGACCTCTACAGGTCATCTGGTCTAATCTGCCTGCTGAAGCAGGGGCTTTAAAAAGCAAGGTAAAAGATTAGGCAGACATGATTAGAGATGTACACAGGGAAGCAGCAGAGTTTCCATAACTGCCCAGGTCTCCAGACTGGTGTCCATGGTTGCTCTGAATGCAGCCTCTGCGAGTGGGAGCTGCTGCACCTCCCTTATCACTGTGGTGTGCAGAACGTGAAGCTGGGAAGTTGAGCCACGTTATCCAACGCTCCACTTATATCATCAGATGCTGCTATATTGCTCTGCAATCCTTATTTCAAACAAGTCTAACCAAGGGATATTTTCACTTTGCTACTTCTACAGCACGTTGCCAGTGTGCCTCTTTCCCTTCGTCAGGCTTTGTCCGGTGTTTAGCAGGGCCACAGCACCCCTCCTGTCAGAGGGCCTCCACACCTGGAGCATCTGCTGTCTTTGGCTTTTTCCAGATGTATCAACTTCTTCCTACCTTGTTTTCATTTCCAGTACTTTGGCATCTAATTTCCCATATGCTGCTCTTGCTTTCTCCTGCTGTTCCTGTGAGCTCATCTACACGGATGAGTTACCACAGTTTAACACATTGGTGAAGCCGAGGTGATTCTGCAGGCCCTTAGTGATGAAGGTGTCAACTTAAACTTTCTTGATTAAATCCCTTTCATAACATAGGTGTAAATGGGTGGGACAGGCAGACCCAAGCTTGCTCTGTCTACAGGCCTGCTTTGCTCTAGAAGGTTCTCAAGCCTGTGTAGTCCATCTTTCAGTAAACCGCCGTTACTCGATGTGCCAGCCTCTTTCCAGCAGCGTAAATACCTATGGGAGCTTCCTGGCTTGTGCTGCTTGTTGCTTCAGCACTGCTGAATCTTCAGAAATGCCAGACACAGTAAGATTGTTGTGTTCAAGCTGCAAACAAAAGACTGAAGAGGAAGGTGTGTACGTCTGCAGGATTAAAAACAGTTAATAACAGTAGTACTATTATACAAATTCATTTTCGGTTCTCAGCAAAAGTATATCATGCAAATTTGCATCAGGCCTTTGAGTCAGTGTAGTGATTCAGGACCTGCATGTAGGAGCAGGGGGTCTTTCCCCAGCCCCTCCTCCTGCAGTGAGTGGGATGTGTGGAGCAGCTCCTCTTGAAAGGTGGAGGCAATCAAAGCTGTGATGGCTTATCAACAGTCTTTCTTTTTTTTATTGACATCTACAAAGCCTGCTATGGTGGGCTTCTCTGCTGCTGAATGAGCTAACCTGGGAACCCTGATGCATCTGGAGTTGTCTGTAAAACCTGCCTGAAGGGGGGAAATTCTCTCTTTAAACATTAGATGTCATTGTTTTAAAAAAATGCTGACACTTTAAAGGAGAAGAGGGAGGAAGGTGTTTGGGGGTGCTTCATTTCCTCCAATACCGTGCATTTTCAGTATATAGACGAAGGATTGATCTGAGGATTCTTGAATGTGGAAATGTTTCCTTTTTTTTTTTTTTTCATATATAGGATCTCCTGATAGAACACCTCCATAATTTTTACATTTTCAGAAATGATCAATATTAAAATCTTACTGTAAGAAATCTGACTCAGTTATTTTGTGTGGCTTTGTAATTGTCTGTATTCATTTGCTTTCTAAGATACAGTACCTGCTTAAAAATTCCAAGGATACACATGTGTAAATTTGTAATTTTCTTTACATTTTAGAACATAAACTACATCTGCACAACTTTGTCACTGAAACGACATCCCCTGCAGGAGCTGCAGTATTCACTGTGGTTGTACAATGTCACGACTTGACCTTTTTGTACCACATAATTTTTTTCCTTATCAGGAAGAAATTAAAAAGACCTGTCGTCTTGTTACATTAATAGGCAGTTAGGGCTGCACAGGTTGATATAAAAAATAGGCATACTAAGATAGCTGAACTTAAGTAAATATATTTAGTAGTTATCATAATCTATGCAAGCGTTCTTTAAATTTTTTGAAATTAGATTTCTGTGCCATAACAAACATGAACTTCATTGCCCAGCACCCAGGCTTTGGTACCTTGCCATTTGGATTTACAGTATCTGTATTTCCCTGGTTTGTTTTCCATAGAAATGAAATATGTTGTTTATTTAGGGATAACGGTCAGCCTCTAGTTGCGAATATATAAACAGTGAGTGCAATAAGCAACCAGAAGGAATGTCAGGGGCAGAAATGTCTGTTTGGATGTATCAGGTAGTAGACATCAATCAGCTTTTATGTGATTCTCTATTCTTTGCTTTTTTAACCATACAGAATCAGTATGCTATACATTGCTGCTGACAGCTGGCAATTTCTGAATTCCCAGTAGAATTGAATTTTGAGAAGATTTAGATGTGTGGACTTAAACGTGGCTTCCTGAAGCCTTGTCTGGTGGAAGTAAATTGGAGTTTCATAGCAGGTGTCAGCGGGCCAAGGCTTGAAATTTATTGTTATTTTCCTACCCTTAAGAAGAAAAAGAAAGGTGATACTGGGAAATCAGAGACTGTTTGGATAATTTTGGTGGCTAGCACGGTGCAGTACGATGTAAGTTTTGACAGTTTAGCAATTTAATTTAGAGAGCCTTAAGAAGTGAGGAAGCATTAATTCAGGTGATGCCTGTCCTTCATGAATCTTCATCTCTCCAAGATTCGCATTCTTGCTGGGATCTCAGAGCGTTCAGCTCTTTCAGACAGAATGAGCTTGGACAAGTTGTTGCAGTTGCTAAGGGGCAGGCAGACCACGGAGCCAGGCTCAAAACCCATGTGTATGTAGATGTTGAGTCCTCAGTACCAAGAGTTTCACTCCGGAGGTCCTCTCCTGCTGCACCACGAGTTGGTTGTGTAGGCATGGCCTCAAATGGCTGTACTGGTGGGGAAGAGGAGCTGAGGAAGCGAGCTGGGAGGATCTAAATACTTTGTTGTAGCCAGCGGGCAAGGCAGTAACATCCAGCCACAGGCACAATCGTTTCTGGCTAGTAATGTCTTAAATGGCTCAAGCACTTTTACAAGTAGTCAGTTGAGCGTATTTTCCATCTTGGATTATTGACTTGAAATAAAAAGTGGTTTGTGCTTAGAAGAGAAAAATGTGGACCACTAAAATTTCTGAGGATAACACATCTGGGAAGTAAGGCAACAAAGGGACAATTAAAGCAAGCTGCATTTTGACCAGGGTGGGGGAAAAAATGGGCTTTGACATTTTTGATGGTTATTACTGTGTGAAAGCCTATAGACTGCCAGGTATTTGAGGGCTTGAATATTCAGTATTTCAGTCAGCACAAATTAGTAGAACAAGATGAAGAGTGCTTCTGCAGCATGAACAAAACTACTCGTGTGTTTTCTTGAAGGTTTATTTAGCTCTCCCTGAGAACATAGGCACAATTTGATCTCTGTGAAAAATGGTAGAAGGCTTCCTCTTTTTTTCCCTTTTCATTTTGCTCGGTTGTTTTATTTATGAGTTACTGTTTGTGTGGAAGGGTTGATTCGTTTTATAGAGAAGTGGAAACTTCTGTCAGACGCTCCTGTTGGGTGTAGATTCACATCCCTGCAATATGGTGCTAAGGCATTTTAAAGCAATCGTATTCTGGTTAAAACAAAAGTAATATGATAGAGAAGGTTTCAGGCGCTTCAGTGGCAGTGAAATAAAACTGCAAAACCTAAAACTGGGAGGTTGCAAGTGTCGCTTGCAACGTGTTGGATGCCGTACATTAGTTCTGTATGACCTTTAGCAGGAGTGAAAAGGTATTTGATTTTTGAGCTATCTTTCCCTAGACAGTACACAGAGGGCTGAAGTCCTGCAGGTTTTGGCAGAAAAAGATAGAGCACAAAGCAACAACTGGATCTGAAAGCCAAATTTATTTAAATCAAAAATGCAAACCCCATTTTTAGCAGAACGTGATTGACCCATTGAAAATATAAACAGTCAAGGGAATGGCAATTTGTCTCTTGATGTCTTCCAGTCAAAACTTTAGTCAAGTGCAAGTTATGCCTTGGCTATGCCTGATTTCCCAGGGTAATTGGGTGTCAGGCTGCAGCTGCGTTATGCAGGAGGTCACACTTGATATTTGTTATGATCTTTTTCAATTTAAAATCAGAAACTATAATGAGCCAAATTTATATCAGCAATGTTAGTGTTTGTCTCTCCCTCTACTCACAGGTACTACAGTGCTACCATTTTGCAGATGTCAGGAGTGGAAGATGACAGGCTTGCAATTTGGCTGGCTGCACTGACAGCGTTTATAAACTTCATTTTTACTCTGGTGGGAGTCTGGCTCGTTGAAAGAATGGGTCGCCGGAAACTTACACTTGGTAGCTTAACAGGTGAGCAATTTAATTGCTTAATTAGTGTATTGTATATTCCTCATAATTATTAATAAAATGAAAATAAAATTTCAAGTGCTAATTTTACCACAGTGGTCCTCTTTAAAATAACAGTGTTGACGTCGACTTCTTCCTGAAATCACACAGCTTTTCAAGAATGGTAGTATAGTGCCACAGCTAAAGGCTAATTTAAAAAATAGAAATTTAGCATGTTATTTTTTCAGGTGCAGCTTCTCCTTCAAGGTGTGTTTGACAATCTTTTCAATTAGCTTTTTACACTTTCTTTCCAGTATAAGGAATTAAATGCTTGGAACTTTGCAACTGGTTAGATTTTAAACCTCGTGTGTGTGTATATATGATATGTAATTTCTGGCTCATTAATGTCAATTCAGAACATCTTATCAAGAACTACTGGGGAAAGCATATCACATAGCCATTTCAGCACTTTTTGAAAACTAATGCAGTTCTTTGCATATCTCAAATACAATACAGTAAATACCTTACTTACACTAGTGTGATTTTAATTCATCGCCTGTATGAGATACTAAAAGAGAGAATTCTGGATTTGTACATTTTATGCAAATATTCAAACACCGTAACTCATCATGTAGCCATCTCTGGAAGCAGGAAAAGGCAAAGCAAGCAGTCTTGCCTACGCGTGGACGCATCCTGCCTTTTACCCAGTAAGTCCCTACTTGTTCCTGCGTTACGTGCTCATTTTGGCTGAAGTGATCTGTGACAGATACCTGCCTCTGGCTGAACATCTGAAAGGTTCAGACATTTCCAGGAACAGGGTTTGGAAAAGAGAAACAGTTCCTGCTCGTCATGAAATAATGTTCACAACTGTTTAGCTGGGATGTTTAGCTGTTTAATGTCTCCATATTTTGTTCTGTTGTCGCTGTCAGGGATCCAGACTTCTAGTTAATGCAACACAGCAGAGGGGGGACCACCTGCCAAGTCGCTGGCCATCTGCAGTTCCCAAGGGATGGGAGTTAATCTATGCTCACAGTATTGGAATGCATTTATATAGGCAGAACAGTGACAGCACGTACTGTGTCTGGTTTGGTACACAGTTACCCAAATCTCTACTCAGAAATGTGGTCATGACAGAGGGAATTGGAAAAGCACATTCCTCACATCTTAAAAACAATGAACAAAAA
The DNA here is from genome assembly GCA_011801015.1 of Ardeotis arabs. Lineage (NCBI taxonomy): Eukaryota > Metazoa > Chordata > Aves > Otidiformes > Otididae > Ardeotis > Ardeotis arabs. Next base: position 1,641 of record JAAGAY010013446.1, on the reverse strand, counting down.
CCTCAGATCTCTACTTCTATCACCGTCTACCTCCAGATCAGTTGAAATACATCTCCACTATAAGTTCTCCTATGCCTCCAGCTGGTGCCAAGGCTTTCAGAGGGGAAAGACCCAGTTCTGTAATACCTTATTTCCCCTGTGGTACTTGCCTGTTTTCTAGTCTTTCTGCAAAGTGGATCTCTCCTGTCACTGCACTGGTACTCGGGCTGGAGGCAGTGCCTGGACCCCACTCCCGGGGGAGGGGCAGGCGGCAGCCCTGGCTGCAGGAGGTGTGCCCAGGTGGAGGAGCTCCTGCGGCAGGTGGCTGAGCTGCAGGAGGCAGTCAGGAGACTCCGGGACATCAGGGAGGCGGAGAGGGAGTTGGATGCTTGGTTCCAGGCACAGTCTGCACTGGAACCGCAGCACCCAGCCAACCAATTCAAACCCCCCCCACCAACACACGATGAAAGCAAGCAGGCAGAAGACACAAACGAATGGAAAGCTGCGAGGACAAGGCGCAGCAGGAGGAAGAAGAAGCTTCTGCAGACCCCCGAGGTGCCCCTGCAGAACCGCTTTGCCGCTCTGCAGGCTGAAGAAGTAAGACCCAGCACCTCAGGGGAGGCACTGGAGCCATGCGAGGTAGCCCGACTGGCTTGCGTGGTAACCAGTGCTACCAAGAAAAAGAGACGCGTGGTAGTAGTGGGTGACTCTCTCCCGAGAGGCACAGAGGCACCCATGTGCCGCCCTGATGCGCTCTCTCGGGAGGTGTGCTGTCTCCCAGGGGCTCATATCAGGGATGTTGCCAAGAGAATACCTAGCCTCATACGGCCCACAGACTACTACCCACTACTGGTGTTTCATGTGGGGGCCAGCGACACAGCTGGCAGCAGCCTGAGAAACATCAAAAGGGATTTCAGGGCCCTGGGTGCAGCAGTCAAGTGCTCGGGGGCACAGGTGGTGTTCTCCTCAATCCTCCCGGTCGAAGGGCAGGGGCCCGAAAGGGCCAGACGTATCCAGCAGGTCAACACGTTGCTCAGGGAGTGGTGCTACAGCCAGGGCTATGGGTATGTCGACCACGGCGTGTGCTTTCAGAAGCCTGGGCTGCTCGGGGCAGATGGCGTGCACCTAACCGAGAGGGGGAAGAGTGTGCTTGGCCAGAGGCTTGCCAGACTTCTCCGGAGGGCTTTAAACTAGTGTCGCTGGGGGAGGGGGAGCACAGTTCAGCCCACGGCTGTCAGCATGGCGCCACTGCCAGCACCAAGTGCCCAGAAGCTGGGGAAGGATCGCAGGTAAGTGCAAATGAACCTAAACTGCGGTCCAAAACAAAGCCTGTCGCTCCAGCCAACAAGTCAGCCTTGCTCGGGGCCCAGCTGAGGGGTCTATACACCAATGCACGCAGCATGGGGAATAAACAGGAAGAACTGGAGATGCGTGCACACGAGCAGGGCTACGACCTTGTTGGCATCACGGAGACGTGGTGGGACGACTCATATGACTGGAGCGTCAACATGGAGGGGTACAGGCTATTTAGAAAAGACAGGAAGGGGAGATGAGGAGGGGGTGTCGCTCTCTAAGTCAGCAACCGGCTGGAGTGCGTGGAGCTCCGCCTGGGGATGGAGGAGGAGCTGACAGAGAGCTTGTGGGTTAAGATCAGAGGACGGG